>JAVQJG010140264.1:0-17807 GCA_036024015.1 Craterocephalus amniculus
AAACGGATTTGTCAGACATGTAACCAATAAACTGGAGATGAGAGAACCTGAAAAGGATAACCATATCTGTGGTAATCACTAGTCAAACATTTCTGATAGAGAAAGGTTTGCCTATTTGCTCCAGATTGGAGCAAATAGGCAAACAGCTCAAAGGTAGTTCACCAAAAGGCACCAGAAAGACTCTGAGGATATTAGAAACTCCCTATGCTCTGATGAAAAAGAGACAGAAAACAACAGGGCAACGATCTACGGCATAAGACTGGTGTGAACCAGCCACAGTCTGGAGCCGAAACCAGAAAAGCTTCTTTCAAGACAGATGGATGGATAAAACAACCATAAGGCAACACCTAAATGAGCTTAACAAAGCACCAAGAGAAGGGTCTGAATGTCTTAGCCTTTTATCTTCAGTAAGTTTACAAAGCAATCCAAAACTGTTCTTGCTTTAAAGTCACAGCTTGACAAAGAAGAAGATGAATCACAGTTGAGATGCTTGCAAACCTAAGGTCTGAAACGTAAGGTCTGAAATTTTTCCTTCAACACTGTAGTCTCATTTGTCTCCCCTAATAGTGATGGCCGTGGTGAAATTCCCATCCCAGCATTCTTGACTGAAAAATATAGCGGTCTGGCAACCATATCTTCATTATCTGGGTGTGTGTAAAGTGTGTGTGTGTTTCTTACTGAAAGATAATTCTGTCTCAGGGGAGGGGGTCATCGACTCCTGGCCTTGGTTAACCCCTTAATGCACTGGCCCAGTTGCTGTCACTCTATGTTACCACCATTACACCTCATTTAGCCCATCATATTAGGCTCCATATTCCCCTATCACCCCCTCCCTAGGTTCACATACACACACACACCCACACACACACACACACACACACACACAAACACGCACACATGTGTGCACACACACATGGCTTGACATTCCCAAAAAATTCAAGGCCTGTTCTCCATTTCCTCAGTAACTATCTCCTCCCACTGCCCTACTCTTAATCTTTTTGCTGGCCTTGTGCAGTCCCATTTTTTCTCCTTTTTCCTATCCATCCTGTGCAGACAGACAGAGAGGTTCCACCGACATCTTCTGACCTCGACTAGCCCATTATCTCCTTTCTTGCTTTCCCCCCTCTCATAGGATGTAATTTCCCACACCTCCATCCATCTATCCATCCAGCCATCCATCCAAAAGTTTCCTCCCCATGCAACCCTCTCTATGAGTTTCAGTGCCTTTTTCTGTTTCACTGCTATCACCACTGGGTTTCCTTTCTCCATTAAAAGCCAATCCATAACTTTGGGCTTTTGTCCGCGGGTGTCTCAACAGGCAGAATGTCATCTCACGTATTTACTCTGGATAACAGAAGCTACCAGGAGCCAAAGGCATGTGCGATTGATTCATCATGCAGCTGCTATTGACATCATGTGAAAAAGGTCAGATGTCCCAATGGAGAACACTTTAAAAGGCTATTGGTGACTGATGACCCTGTCATGTTTGTATCACATACATGCACAGGCACTCTGTCTTTCACTCTCTATCTTTGCTTTTCCTTCTGTCACTTGGTTCTTCTCTCTATCTTTGACACACATACACATACAGACACGCTCTCTCTGGGAAAAGGTAATTGGGCCCCTCTGTCATGCTGTCAGGTGTGCGCTTGAGTGTCTCCTCATGTGCAGACATTAAAATAACATAAGCAACCAAACAGCTATAGATCCGCCGTGACCCCTGCCAAAGATTGGCCAATGCTTTTACACTATAAGTGGATGTTGCATCTGTGTGTTTGTGATGCTAGCGAGACTAAAATGGATGCCCCTGTGTGAGGTATCAATGGAGTTATTAACAAGGGAGTAAACATGAGAGGAAGATAGAATCCGAACCAGGGGAAAGATTTTGTGAGTCATTGGCTAAATTTTCTGGAGTTCCTGTTTTGTCGCCCTTGATCGCATTGCGTGTGTTCCCTCTAATCAAATATGGCCCGGTTCAGACAGGCTCAGCGTTTGCCGGTTGGCGCACACATCAGCGCTCTTGTGTCTCATGAGGTTTTCGTTTGCTATCAAAGCGATTTCCTGTCTCAAATTTTCATCAGTAATCAAAGTTCCTGATTGAATTTGAAAAGTGAGCCCAGCTCCATAAATCACATTACATGCCTCGCTCCCATCATGCCTGCTCTCATCAGCCACAGGAATGAGACGCCACCCTGGGTGTATGTCTGCATCGTGGCCCCTGTATGTATTTTTGTGGATTCAGTGGAACAGAGAAATGGATGCTGACAGGGCTGAGACTTGATCCGTGCTTTTTTTTTTTAAATTTTTGGGACAGAAAATCCAGAGAACAGAAAAAAATGGTGACAATGATGATAACACACCTGGGTCTGATCATGTATGGAAACGATTCCTGGCTGTTGTTTAAGTGTCAAATGGATACCAGATACAAGGAATTTGTTTCATTAATACAAACTGAAGTAGGTTATATTGCCAAAAAAGTGAATTCAGAGAAACAGAACTGAGTTTTCACAGTTGAATTTGATAGATCATTGGTGAAGACTAGATGGCCAAACCGAAGCAAACCCAAACCAGTACAGTCACATGCAAAAGTTTAGAGAGAATTTCTGTAACTGTAAAAAGTGAGTAACCACATCTAGGCTGCATACAACTGGGGAAATCAAAATAATAAAGAATAAATAGGCCATATTTTGCTTAGTGCATGTTTAATACATTGTTTGCCCTTTGAAAACACAAAAAGCTGAAAATAAAGAATTAATTTAGCCTCAAAATTTTTTATATTTAAAATAATGTCTTTTTCAAACCAAGGTCATATCTTCCTTGTAAGGTTATTTACAGAAATTCTATATTTTGACTGAAAAAAAAAACCCTAAGAAATTCATACTAGCAACAAAAGGCCACAAAGTACTCAAAATATACTGTTTTCAAGAGCCAGCACTCTCATGAATCATCCACAGCTACTAACCCAAGCTGAAAGCTTTAACCTTTCCAAATAATTTTTCATTTGCCCCAATTCACACAGTTTAAAGAAAAATCGGCCTGAATTCTGTCATAGGACACAGCCGTTGCCACCCAAAATCAGTAACAGATTTGGAAATGAAGCATGAGCAGATAGAATATAAATAGAAGAAGGAGAGGGGGAGAGCAAATATTATTCAAGTTTAAGGGGAAAAAGGTGAAGAAAAACTTAAGATCGAACACACAATCCAACACAGATGTGGAAATCACTGGTTAATGTGAGGCAGATGCAACATTTTGCTGCTATTGGTTGACTCAAATTAAACCAAATACAAACTCGCTCATAATCAAAGTTTGCTCTTTGTTGACTGAAATTTTAAATCCAGAGCCAGCTCAGCAAAGTGAAAACCTTGGTCTATGAATTCAACAAACAAACAAGCACCAAAGCTTTCTGTTTAAAGAGCATTTTAAAGAGCATTTTTATTGAAGTAAAAGCATACAGTCAGTGTCTTCCTATTCAGAAATATACAGGTCAAGCTTTGTGAAATCATTTTTTATGAGGAGTGTTTCTGATGTGTTTGTGGCAGCTGAGCGTATGTTTCCTGCACCAGCTGCTTGTGTGTATATGTGTTAATCTGTGGTGGAGAGATGTGAATGTTCCTTTGTAGGCGCCACATGTTTGTGTTTTTTTTTTAATCCAGAATAATCAACCACAGCTCTTCCAGTGTCATCAATCAAGCTTTGATGTTAGAGGGAAGAGCTCAGAAACCACAGCAACCCCCTCTGTGTTCTGCGGCTGGGCCAAGGGAAGCAATTGTACAACAAAGGGATTGTTTCTAAATGAAGCTCAGGGGCCAAAAAATAATTACTTACAGTTAAATATGTATGTATTGTTGGTGAAAATAAACTTTCTATGGTCTGCGTGCTCACAGTTTTATACAGACTAAAGCTCTAATCCGAGCCACTTTAATCGGTCCTCCTCTGCTTGGGCTTGACACTTTGGACTCCTTACTTCAAGTGTTGGTGGTCAGAAAAGGCCATTGGTCCATATTAGTTGCCATCTTTTCACTGGTCTGCCCAGGCTGCACATGTAGCCTACCATCAGCAGGTATGAATGAATAATGGATGCAATGTAAAATGCTATATAAATGCAATCGTCATTATCAATATCATATAATATTATAACTGAGATACACCTTTTGGTGCAACCTGGACACATCTGCAGTGATTACAGGGTCTAACATCAGACACCCTCACCCAAGTGACCCAGTCAGTGCGGATCATTCCCCAACTTGTGTCCAGGTAAGCTTCTAGGTACCTTCTGCTATTGTGTTTCTTCCTTCTGATCTTCCCAGGTTGCAGTCAGCTCCAGCATCACCACCTGCTTGCTTGTCCTGAACATCAGGAGCATGTCTAGCTGGGCTGGTGTTGCAATGATGTCTTAAAATCTCAACTGGCTCCTAAAGTCAACAAATAGTTGCCATTCCCCTGCTGTTGCAAGAGTCCCCCCTGGGGTTTGCTTTCTGTGTGTTCATATGTGTGTTTTTAAACAGATATGTTTTCTTTTGTGTGAAGGCTTGTTTTATTTATAAGTAATTTTTATTGTGTAAAGCGCTTTGTATTGGCATTGGCATGAAAAGCGCTATATAAATAAAGTTTGATTTAATACTGGTTTGATTTGTGTGAAACTCGTGACCTACGTATGCTAGTGGTCAATTGTATCGGCACTTCTGAGCCAAGCATTTGGCTAGGAATTCATGAGCTACAAGCTAACGGCCTTAACTATGCAGGACCCCTGAGTCAAGGTTTTGGCCGGGGAATCATAAGCTTGTCAGCTGGGAGCCAAAAGCTAGTTCAACTTGTCACCTGAGCTCGAAGTTTGCTCTCTGCCCTAATGCTGTTGAAAGACATAGAAAAAATGCTGTTCAATTCTACTACAATCACTTGCATGTGATTAGGTATAATGTTTAAACATTTACAGTTGAACTGTTTAAATATCTGAAGTGCTAACAGAGCAAGGCATCAAAAGGGTCTGAGTAAGAGGGAAAGATAGTGTGAGTCACTGGTGGGGACATGGTGCGTACCATTTAGCAAGATCATAGACTCCTGTTTCCCGAAAGGACAAAAAGGTGACGGGTCAATTCCAAACACTCATAAAACCAATCAAGTTTTATTATGGAAAAATCTTGAAAAACATATAACTGTGCAGAAAACATTGTCTGCAGCACTGATGAAATCCACAGGAAAAAAAATCAAATCATGACTACATGTTACTAACAGGTGGTTTTATGTACTTTTCTCCCCATCTGTAGCTGTTCTTTGATGTCTTAACATTTTGTTAAAGTCACGGTTCAATCATATCAGGCCTTAGGTAAAGCACTTCAGCTGATGTGCAGCCCCTCATTTTCCCTCTGCTCTTGAACGGGCGGCACCCTTGAGGCAGCCGAGCTGCTGACTTCGCCACTCACTCCGCCCCTCACTGTGCCGGTCTTCCTGGAGGCCGGCCTTGTTTACTTTCATTTCTTCAGCGGACCAACACGGCATTTCATTCCTATGGTTACTGTACTTGTAGGTGGAGTCGAAGACTGGCGAGGCCAGTCTGTGACGTAGAAGAAGTAAGGAAGAAGAGTCCAATCGTAAAAGTTTTAGACCATTTTAAATGATTCCAAACAACACCAGGGTAGTTTTTTATGAGGGTTTTTCCTCTTCTCTTGAGTTAAAACAACCCAGAATACAATTCCAAGCACTTACCCCGTGTTCACACCGGACAGCGGAAAAATTGTACGCGCGTACAAACTCAATGTTAAGTCAGTGTACAGCTGCGGAAAAACGCGAGTTTGCTTGGGGCGGCGCGTTTCGAGCGGATTTGCGGCGCGGAGCGCCCCAATCGAGCGCGTTTTCCGCGCGAATAGGGTGTTTTCCGCCTCTCCGCTAGAGTTGAAAAATTTGAACTCGAGTGGTTTTTACGCGAGGAGAATCCATAGAAAATGATAGCAGGAGCTGCAGCTGGCTGCAAACAAGTGATGACAGCTTACTGAAATCAGCTCTAATAAACAAAAACTCGCTGTGTTTTAATTAATGAAGACCACAACAAGAGGCTCTGACGGAGGCTCTGCTAGTGAAACCGATCGCCTGTAGTTTGTGTCCTGGAGCGATATGCGGCACCAGTCCTCCCCAACAGATCATCAAACTGGGATCAGGTGAGCCTGAAGCATCCCTGGAACCCCCGGTCATCCAGCCGCAACTCCTGGATTAGTATGAAATTCACCGAGCTCCGAGTGCCTCTGGAGGAGGATCCGGTGGACCCAAACACGCCGACGTCTTCGGATTACAAACTTCAGAAGAAGGTAAAACACTGCAACTATCTGGTTGTTCTCATTACTTGTCGCCGCTTTGGCTGCTATGTTGATTACGTGTGAACAGCTGTTTGACTCGCGAGTAGAGCGTTTTTGTACGCGTGGAAAAAACGCTTCATTCTAGCAGAAAAAAAGCTTCATTCTCGCGTAAAAAACGCTCAAATCAAGCAAGTTGAAACTCGGTATTCGCGCGTTCAAATCTATGCGCGGACGCGAAATGCTGCTGTTGGTGTGAACACGGCGTTAGAAAAGGCAATTTAGCATGAAATCACCCCTTTTTGTGGCCACAAGATTCTCATACATGGCCACAAAATAATTAAGTCATGGCAGTGACTTATTAATGCTGACAGTTTAGAATGACAGAATGACAGATTATTATCTTGTGGCCACGGATTGTGACCATAAGTTATTATCATTATCAATTTTACTGGACAGGCTTTGTAGAGACAAAATTTTCAAAGTATAATATTAGTCAAACTAACTAAAAATGTAAAGAAGCAATGCTGTTTAGTTTACTATGCTTCTGTTATAGAAGGATAGCAAAATTATATTTCTAACTGCTCCTGATGGCTTCATAGCACACCTCTTACATGAGTGGAAAATCTTGTCACTGCTTTTCATTTCTTTTCTCAAGAAAAATACTTTACAGAGGCTCTATGCAAGTCTCTATGCAGCATTATCATAGTCATAAAGCAGCTTGGAAGTAATTATTTTGCTCGACTGACCTGTTCTGATGAAAAAGCGGACATTTCCTCCTCAATCGGCTCTCCCCCTACCAGAAACGTGCTTGTTTTGGTTTGGAAGTCTTGCGATACACGAGACTACCGCTATAAGGCCGGTCGTAAATCGTACAAATTGTACAAATATGCATGTTTACTCTGCGATTCGGTTTTTGCTTCTATACTGCTTTGATAATTACTTTTACTACATGCCTTTGAAGCCATGCTAACTAGCCGTAGCCTGTTCAAAACCACTGTAAGTTGCCTCTGTTTACAACATTCTTTTTCGTCTGTTGCCTATTTTCTTGCTCTGGAACTCCCCCTACAGCTTTGGGGTGCGCACTGCATGGTAAAAACACCCCATTGATCCGCTTTAAAAATTCTTAGAAAAACATTTGTATGCAACATAAGGGGCAATTTCATAATCACAATATTCAAAGTATGAATATGAAGAGATTAATGTATTAATAATCATTCTAAAAATCTTCTCACCTCCCATAATAAAAATCCTTAAAAAAGGCTGGAAGCTAATACCTTATAATATTTGTCATGGTGGTGGTCCCCTTAATCTTTCCAGAAATTCGAATGGAAAGCTTAAAACATTCTTGCAGTGGGTTGGAATGGGTTGAAATTTCAGGTCTCAGTAAAATATCTTTGGCGTAAAGGAAGCTGCCACAGCCAGTCAACATTAGAGATACCTCCATATTGTGGTATTATTCTGGCTGCACATGAAGGCTGAAACATGTATGAGGAAAAATATGATTTTCATAGCAAAAAACTCAAACACTTACAGAAAGTTTTAGTTTATTTCTACACATGAAAGGATATCATTAACTTTAACCCTCACATCTTCCAGATCACTTACTCCCCCTCCAGCTTTTTTGTTCTCTACATTATGGCTGCCATTGACAAGTGGTACGGCTGCTTGGCATTGATTAAAGGAAGGCTCTAGGGATTGACTAGAGGCATAAGACAAAACAAAGCATGGGTAAGTGGTGGTGTTGATTGTATATCAGTCTGTGGGTGGGTTAGGGAAATTATAGGGCAAGGGAGAGGAGATTTCAGTGAGTAAAGAAATAAAATAATTTTGAAGGGCGTCAAAAATTACACTGGATGAAATGAAATGCAGTCAGATATACCGACATCCCAGAGAAGGAAAATAAGGAGGGATTGACCAGCGTATAAATGGCTAGTCAATTGGTTGATGTTGGTGAGAACGATTTTCTTTCCTTCATTGGGTTTTCATTTAACTGAACCATATGAAGCATTTGTAAAGATTCTTAAGGATTTGTGCAATTATGTTCATTTCTTTATTTTATTCTAACACTCATCCACTTCCCACTTTATCAGAAGTTTATACTTTGGATTTACCAAAAGATAGCACTCAGCATTTTGGAAGCTGAGTGGTTTGTACCAAAGTTCCAAATCTTGTTTTTCTATGATACCAACCAGGGCACTTACCTTCTCCTCTGTAAGAAACTCCACCATGCCTTGTCTGTCTTAATTGAAATAAGTGTTCAAGCGTTGTTCAGTGATTAATATATCTACTTTCCTCCCTGTTGACAACAACATAGATTGTAGAGGTGTAGCCATGCACTGCTACAGACAGGAGCTGCAGTGATATATTTCAGCCTAAGATGCAGCAGTACCTTCCTGCTGCAGCTTGTTTAGGATGTTGCTAACCAAAATATGTAAGACTAGCTGCAACCTCCTCACCTGAATTTGGAAGAATATGCTTTACATATCTGGAGTTCTAAAACTAATCATGATTGATCCCTTTAATGTACCTCAGCTGTTTGGCTGAAGGAGAAACTGGGAAAATGAACATGGATGTGTAGAAAGAGAAGCAGCATGACAGTCGCATCACAAGACAAAGACGAAAAAAGAAAAGTAGCTGGCTTCTCCGCAATCATGTGGTTTGTAACATGCCATGGAAAACTGACTGCAACTCTGGAGGTTTACCAACATGTGCACACACTGACATACACACTTCTCACAAGCATGTGCAGTGACAGTTGATGTTTGACCACACAAGATGAGTTATAAAGAGAGTCTGACTTGCACCCTTCCTGTGGTTTGTTCACACATAATGAAAACCATTTAAGCTATTCTCTTTGCGTCTGTATGTTGGATCCTCGGTGATGTGAATAAATGTTTATTGCTCATTCCATTAACAACAGTGAATTTTTTTTGTGCATCTGTGAGCAGTTAAGCACGCACACATGTACAGCACAAATTCACAGCCAAGGGTAGAAGCCGAGGCTCTAAATCAGCCGTGTGCTTACTAGCAGAGGTTTGACCCAAATAACTGTAATTTATGAGGGCTTTTAGGCTCCCAGGCAGCCATGGAAATAGAACAGAGAATAATGTGAGTCTGACCATATAGCTACATCACTTCAGTTTATGTCCTGGTCTTTCACCAGGACACACGTCTGTGGTTCTTAAAGATACAGACACAGTAAACACAATGTCAGTGGACTGGGGGTTTACAAAGATGTGACCAACAGCAAATGCAAAGTCATGTCCACAATTCTAGAGGTGCTCACAAACAAGAATAACAGGCAGGGAGAGGATGTAATGGGGAGGATTATAGGAACGTGCAATCAAAAGAAAAAAAGTCTTTTGAGTGAGTTGGTAGAGTGTGAATGAGATAGATGAACTTCAATAAGCGCAGTCAGAAGGCTGTAAAAGATGGATGAAAAAGAGACACAAAAAAAGAAGAGTGATCATTAGTGCTCCACGGCAATTTGTTGGCCTCAGGCAGGATTTCTGGCCAAATTGGACTGTTAGCAGCTGCTGAAGGAGATGACATCTTAGGCAGACTCAAAGGACAAGTTAAGATATCCCCATCTCTCATGGGCTGCAGCTTTGTGTGTTAGCGAGTGTGCGTGCATATAATCCTGTGCGCTACCCTCCCGGTGCTGTAGCGGGTCATTTGCCTCAGCACTTGAAGTGGAGATGCAGCTCTGAGGATCAGGCTCTTGTCATCGCTTCACTGATCAGAGCACCGAGCGACAGGATGCTATGAGAGAGGAGGAGAGGTCAAAGACAGGCAAATGAGACGACAAGAGACCTTTCCCACTTAAGATCTTCTTTCATCCTTCTCTTACAGCTTTCTTTCTCAGGCCATAACTGTAAAAGGAAAAGGTTTATAGTAAAATAGCAACAGTATATCTTTCCTTTGTTGTGTAGGGAAACAAAGTACGCATCAAGTCTTGCATCCGTGTCATGCACGTGTCTTGTGGACGTGTCTCATCTCTACCTTATTAAGCAGCATATAATGTTTCTTTGAGAAGTCATCTGGGCCAGGACTGATCCCTTGTACTGATATTTAGAATAAACCATCAATGAGTTAGCGGCTCATGCTACTGTTTTTCTCACACCCTCTGAAACGCAGAAAAATGTTTTTTCAGATAAAGAATCCAATAGATGTTTATTTGAAGACATTACTTTGCTGCTGATACAACACTGATTCTTTACTTAGAGCAGAGAGAATCAGAAGAGCCAGCTGTATGTCAGTAATCATATTACACTATTTTTATTCTATAAACAGTCAGATTATTTGCTTAATGCCGTCTGTTTTCTCCTGACAGACGCAGACATGAGGGAAAGCATGAGCGAAGGGGAAATAACGAGAGAGGATAAAGACAGGGAGAGACGAGACTCAACTTGTGTGCTCACATATTTTTCTCTGACTTATCATGATGCAAATTAGGTCCTGCTCTCTGCTGATAAGGTCAGCTGTCAGTCTAGAGTGAAACTGCACAGACATGCACTTCAGTGTGCTCCAACTCATTTTAAGCTGATTTTGCATCATTACAGTACAACATGTGCATGTGTCTGAAAGTGTTTTATTTATTGCTCTGTATGTGATGACAGCCGACGCCCACTTTCGCTGCTTTTTTGCTTGTCCTTTCTGGATTTACTTCATATCCATGCATTCCGAAGTCATAAGCTTATGACTTGTGAAAAATTTAATTGCATGCTGCAATCCATCCCTGTGGAATAACTCATGTGCACTGTGCAGTGCCACAATGACACTAAAGTGTCTTTCAGAACAGAGTTGTTCCCATATGCAGACCCTGTCATTCTGACATATTCATTCTGACTATGGCAGAGAGGGTTGCATAAAAGGTATTGCCAAAAGCGGAGCATTTGTTAAATGAAGATGAATGGGATGGTTTGGATTGAAGGTGATATTTTATTTAGGATCAGACGCTCTCCATTTGGTAATGCAACAGCCATTCGCGCAACAACATGACAGCCCGGGGAAATGGATATTGATTGGAAAAGGTTGATGCTTTTTTCCCCCGTTTTTTTTTTTTTCTCTTACATCACCCTCCCTCTCCCTCCCTATGATTTGCTCTTTTTATTACTCTCCATCCTTTCATTGCTGTGCATTCACTGCATCTCCCTCTGTTGTGAGTAATGTGTGTGCTGCAAAGCTTGATGGACGGTAGGAGCTGGTTTTGGGGGCCCACCACTGGAGCTTGGGACAACACCAGGAAAAATTTCTGTTAGAAATGTTCTTTTATCCAACAAATACAGAGATAATATAGAGACAAGTGCAGCGATACAGCAACAAAACCTGATGGAGTGGATTTAGGGTTCTTCAAAAATTCAAAATGATCAGCTGAGGACCCGATCTAACAATAATAGCAGTGTCATTGTCCATGACAAAGCAGGTAATGACATCAACTTAGAGCTTATAAGACCTCTTTCATTTAATGACAGTAAGATGTGGTTTCGTTCATTGTGCTGTATCAATCCATAGCAGCATCTGAAAAAAGAAAAATCAATGAGTATTTGTGTTCTTGTGTGTACTGTACATCCCTCTGTCTCCCTCCCTGTGGATACAGTATATAAGTGTAGGAGGGAGGGGGAAATGCGCCTCCTGCTGATTAAATTGATTCTCACAGTCAACACTCCATTTGTTCAGCTGATGTAATTGTTAATTCAGAAAGTACCCGATTCAGACCCAGAGTGATTCTGCTCACTTTGCACCGCAGATTTAATTTGAATGAATAAAATCCCCATTTTTTCCATATGAGTATTCATAAGCTTTATTCAGAAGAAGGCGATTTGGTTTCCGTGGCAGCTAAAGCTTTGTGACATCTGCAAAATGTTATCTCACGGTATGTGTATAAATGTGGAAACAAAGCCACTTCAGCATTGCGCTGGTTGTGTGCTTTTGTTTGCTGTGAAAAGATGAACTATCGCCCTATTACCCATCGTGGTCTTGCACACATCCTCTACAATCATCAGGCTGCATAAGTCATGTGAAAAACAAAATACACTCTCTTTCAGTACTGAAACTTTATTCATCAGGATATAATATAAAAAATCTAGATCCCTGGAGGGCTTAAAACGAGGCAAATAGTCAGATGAACAACACATGGTATGTCATCCTGTGCCATTGTTTACTGTACACAAAGTAGGTCAAAATTGTGTGATAAATGAATTATGCCCTTGTTGTTTCCATAGGAACAACAAAAGTTGAATAACAGCCAGGTAATTAATTGGTCATAAGCACGTTTGAGCACCTCTGTGAAAGCAGTAGTTCTGAGAAAGACATCAGCATTTATCTTACAGAAGCTGAATGAGTCTAGAAGGGCTTAAAAGTCTAAACAATCTAGTCTCTGTTATAGTACAGTGACAAGGTTCACTCACAACTGGAAAAGATTCATGAAAGTTGCCAGTCTTCCATATCCTGGCTATCGCGACTACTATTTCGCAAGCTCCATATAGTCTGGCCAAGAGGCCTATTAAACCCATTTCCAAAATCCCAAAAATGTGGGAGCAAATCAATTTCGAGCTTATCCAAAGAGCCGGCTCAATGCAGTGACGCGACAGGAAGCAACACCGTCAACATTGCTAGCATGGAGCAGCGGCAGCGTTTGACACAGCCAGAGATTCTGTTTTCAGCTCATTAAACGGAAATTTCTCTGTGAAATGTGAGTAACGAGTAGCCCTGGAGACATTTGTTGGAGGGAAAGACGTTCTCACCTTGCTCCCGACCGGCTTTGGTAAGAGTTTGTTAGCCCAGCTGGCTACACACAAGTCATAGAAAAAAGTGCTGTGATTGGTTTAAGCTTTGATTGATTTAATCTTCGACCAATCACAAACAGCAACATTAGAAGGAGAAGGGTCAACCGTACCTTCTGATAACCGGTTTGGCTATTAGTCTTGGCCAGACTATATGCTCGCAGCAATATAGTCGCGATAGCCAGGCTATGTCTTCCAGGCATTTTCACAGAAACTCTAAAAAGCAGAATAATTACATCTCAGACTCTACAGGCCTCAGTTGTTAAATGTTAAATATGAGAGTTGGAAGGGTTGCCAGAAGAAAGCTTCATAGCAGCATAGCAGTATCTAAATAATGTTCTTTGGACAAACAAGTCCAAAGGGGAAAGGTTTGGACATAACATACAGTACCACATGAACAATGGTGGATCTGGGCTTGTTGTTCAGCCACAGCACCTGGGCACCTTGCAGTCATTCACCTGACTATGAGGCCTGCTGAATATGGAATTACTTTGGAGACAGATATGAGAGGATATCTGTCTCATAGCAGGGAAGCCCAGACTTCCCTCTCTCCGGCCACAACAGCCAGCTCATCCAGGGGGATCTCAAGGTGCTCCCCGGCCAGCCGAAAGATATAATCCCTCCAGCTTGTCCTGGGCCTACCCTGAGGTCTCCTCCCGGTGGGACGTGCCCAGAATCCCTCCTGAGGGAGGCGTCCAGGGGGCATCCTGACCAGATGCCTGACCCACCTCATCTTGCTCGTCTCGATGCGGAGGAGCAGCGGTTCTACCTCGAGCCTCTCCCGGATGATCAAGCTCCTCACACTATCTCTAAAGGTCCATGTATGCTCGACGCAGATGACGGATATGCAGACACATGGAAAGTTTCGTCCGTCTTCTGCGTCAATTACTTGCGTGTTTGTTGCGTTTTCAGGCTCCTTGTGCATCTGTCACTCGCAGCAGAAGATGGAGTAATACCAGCGGAAACCGCTGTGTCAGTGTTGAGCATTGTTGAGCAGAAGCAAACCAGAGAAGAAGTAGAAGATTAACAGGAAGAGGAAAACCGTAGAAGAAGAATGAAGACAAGAATAAAAACATTAGAAGTTGCACAAGCTTTTGAAATAAGACTCTACAAGTGTTCAGGGTGTTTTGGTGGTTAGAAACAACTTTACAACAGTGCGTTAGTGCCGCCAAGCGGCATCTGAAACTAATGTCATACACGCAGTTAACAATGAACTCAGCACTGCCGCTTAGCGGAGGTAACCGTAGCAACATAAACGACACATGGAAGTATGAAGACAGCGACGCATGAAGACGTTTGGAATGGACGTCCACATTTACGTCTGTCAGGGAGCATAAATTGGCCTTAAGGGAGAGCCCAGAGGAAACTCATTTCAGGTGCTTGTACCCGTGACCTCTTTCTTTTGGTCACTACCCAGAGCTCGTGCCCATAGATGAGGGTAGGAAAGTAGATCCACAGGTAAATCGAGAGCTTTGCCTTCTGGCTCAGCTCCCTCTTCACCACGATGGACCGATGCAGAGCCCACATCACTGCAGAACCCACACCGATCCGCCTATCGATTTCCCGCCCCATCCTTCCTTCACTCGTGAGCAAAATCCTGAGATACTTGAACTCCTCCACTGCCGACCGTTGTAGGACCAATCACCTTCTTCCAGCTGAGGACCATGATCTCGGATTTGGAGATGCTGATCCTCATCCTGGCCGCTTCACACTCGGCTGAGAATCGCTCCAGTGATGCTGGAGATCACAGCCCGACGAAGCCAACAGAACCACATCATCTGCAAAAAGCAGAGACCCAATGCTGAGGCCGCCGAACCAGATCCCCTCAACACCTCGGCTGCGCCTAGAAATTCTGTCCATAAACGTTATGAACAGAATCTGTGACAAAGGGCAGCCTTGGCAGAGTGTAACTTTTAATATTTTGCTAATATTAAAGTCATTTTGGACCTGCTAAGGACCAGATGACATTTCTTTCATTATGTTCTGATATGTATAAATTTAGAAGTTTAATTTGACTGTCCATCCATTCCTCATTCTGAGTTGCCTGTCTGAGCATCATGAGGGAAGGTAGAGTCGGACAGCTCAACTCCCCCACATCGCTCATAGATCATGTCACTTTAGAAGCTACGCCCACTAACCCCTTACCCAAATTGGATGTGGGTGGAGCTGCAGTTGAGCACAGCGAATGTCGGTAAAGTTGGTTGATGTAACTGCGGGTTGCGGGTAGACACATTTGCACATTTCTCGTCAGCCTCTTTGTCCCTTACAATTAGAAGAACCTATAAGAGTAAGATTTTTGTCTCATAAGAAAATGTAATCTTTTTAGTCATGTTGACGATGCAGAAGCAATCCATCATTTGCTCCAGCGTACTCAGTTCCTCAGTTTGGTTGGATCACCTCCTCAAAAGACTCAAGGAGTCTTGGTGATTAGAAAATGCTTCTATTTAACAATTAATGAGGCTCCTGTTCCCCTGGGAGCCCTAAAAGCTTTAAAAATGGTTTTATACCCTTGCTGTGATCTATGCTTTGCCATAGTTTTATCGGTCTGTAGAGAGTTCTTTGGACTTCATGACTTGGTTTTTGCCTAGGTCTAATCAATTCAGTTTGACAGTGGTGCAGTCCAATAGAGTTCCATGCACATCTCATGGGTAATTAAAGAATACCAGATGCACCTAGCCACAGCAGACAAAGGGTCCCCATACTTTTGTTAAAAGACAGATTTTCTTTTAAATTTATGTCATGGAACTGTCCTGAAAACATCTTCATCATTTTCGTTTACTTTTTAACAACCTGTGATAAGTCTGACCACGTCGACTTGTCCACCTATTCCTTACAGACACACCGGATGAGTGTGTTGATTGTTGTGGGGCAGGTTGCTTACAAAGGGTTTAAAAATGCCCGTTCGCTAAAATAAGCTGGCCAGTGCTAACAGAGATGACAGTTAAGTAGCCAGAAATACCTCTCTGTGGTTTACTCACTATAAGCAACACAATTTGCACATAAGTAGTCATGTGACCATTGCTAATGGAACACGACGACTTATTAACAATGAGGTTGTTGTGTAGTGAAACAGTTTACAGTGAAACTTAGCGAAGAGACTCGTCTCGCAATGAGGTTAATACGACATATAAACACAGAGAAGGCAAGGAAAACATAGAGTGCATTGTGCATGTGAACAATGGTGCACTCCACAGTAGGTGGTTAGACGTTAAAATTCTGAACACATACATTGTATTTCCACTCCACAAAAAGACACTCAAAAAGACAACAAAACAGGCTCTCGTTTTGACACCCAGACACAAACTATTCCAGCATTATCTCTAATGCCCATTCGCCCTCATTACCATTTAGCTCCGATCCCTGATGATAACCTCTAACACAGCCACATGGTGACCAGGATTATGGATCTTGACGATGCCAATTAACAAGGACCAAGTAATAGTGATCGAAATCATTGATTAAACATGGCAAGGCAATTCAGAATGGCTAAAGGTTAAATGACATACAAAATCTTAATATACCCTCAAACCTTGATAGGATTTTTTATCTTTCCTTTCTTTATGTTGACTACTCAAGGGGCTGAAAACATGACCTACAATTACTGCATTCCTTCTCCTTTATGCTTTTAATTAAGTAGGACTGCAGATTCTAGCATTGTCACCAGTGACTACTAATGGCATAATGGTACTCTCAGAGGTTATATTACACTGACTGGTAACATAAATTCTTTTCTGAAAAACTGGACATAAATGAGATATCAGCTATTATTTTAAAGCACTGAATTTTCTGGAGATTTTTCACCACAAAGTGGTTCAGAAAAACAGACCATTTCTTCAAGTTACAACACTTACTGTAAAAAGTGCTGTTTCAGTCATCCAAATCAATTAAGTCTCCATTACTGCTTGTAAATACCCAACCCAGAAGCTTGGGTGCTTAAAAATCACCTCAAAACTCATCAGTGTTCCTCAAAATTCTACATTTTTAAGTCCAAAACTTTTTCCTCATCAGTGAATTGAGATCTATGAATATGCAAATGCGTCCGCACCATTTCCATCCAGCAGCAGATGATACAGGCCTGTGCTGTTTCCTCTGGCTCTACTTCACTGTAATGGCCAAGTCTAATATTGGAGTAATTTAGCCATACATGTTTGAACCAGAGAGCCATTTTCCGTTTTTCAGAATAGGAGGAGAATGACCTAATTGTCTAATTGTACAAGGTTATGTTGAGTGGAAGTATCCAGACGATATTGCATTTGCTTTTTGCACTTGATGATGCCATCAGCTGGTAAATTGAAGCAAATGTTGTCAAATCTCTGGCTCATATTGCAAAGAACAAACAGCTAATAATGATCAAGACCGCTAACTCTCATACATTGACTGGAATGCTGATGGGCAGGGTGGGTGGATGGGTACTAGTACTAGTGTGTGTAATATCAATGGGAAGTTTTTACTTATTTCATTCAAATTCTGACCAAAGAGGAAAAGCACTTGTAAATAACAAATAATATCAGTGTAAATGAATAAACAAATAAAAGATAACCTTAACAATTGACCAATGATCAATGACTGGTTTTCATTTTGTAAAATGAAAACCAGCAATACAGAATTTCTGCAGCAAAGACATCCAACGCAGTGCTAATCATGCAGAAATATAGTCATATGGCACATAAAATTAAACAGGAGAACCTCTGCTAGAAGACCATATCAGTAATTGTTGACACCAAAATTATTC
>JAVQJG010140275.1:0-23369 GCA_036024015.1 Craterocephalus amniculus
TTTGCTTAAAGTGCTTTGTTGCACCAAAAGTTAATTTTCTCAGGCACTTCTGTTGCAAATTACTAAAGAACAGAAAATGCTAGAAACAAACTTTTTTTCATAATGTAGAAGAGAATCTAATCCTATGTTCTGTAGTCGCCATGTTATCGCATAACTATATACTGTGGGTCTTGAAAGATGAGCCAAAATGCTCCAAAACCCTGGCAGTATGAAGCTCTCTGCCAAAACAATAGAACATTAAGAAAGGGGAAAATGAGCAAAGCATTAATCTGTCTCAGTTTCACAAACATTTTTGTTAGATATGTTTAATATTTTCAAGGACTGCTGAAATGTTCAATACGAGTTGCTCAGAAGCCAATCTGTATGTCGATTTAATCTATAAATTGCTTTTTGACACAAAGTTTCATTCAGATTTCTAAATACTGTAAAAGCTCAAGAATGCACGGTGACTGTGGAAAAAATAAGATGTAACTTAGTACTCAAGTATATTTTTCACTGTGTACTGTAGTACTCTTACTCAAGTAAATATTTTGACCATTACTTTTACTTGTACTTGAGTAACTTTTGTTTACATGTAACAGTACTCTTACTTGAGTACAGCTTTTGGCTACTCTACCCACCTCTGCTCTGCAAACAGACACGCATATCCCACGGTGACAAAACCATTGTGTCACTAGCAGGGTGATAAAAAAATCTAAATCTAAATACATGAAAAATACATGGGAAAAAAACTAAAATTTCTGTCTGAACTACACAGAGGTTCGACTTGTATATACCAGAGCAGGTGGTGTTGGATTCATCCTCATCATTGCCACAGTCATTGTCGCCGTCACACAGCCACCGCAGGGGGATGCAGCGATTGTTCTGGCATTTGAATCTGTCAGCTGGGCAGGTGTGCTGATCTAGAGTAAAAAAAAAAACAACAGAAGTGAATACATGAAAACTTACAGAACTACTCATGCTGCAGCTTTTAGTCATAAAGCACAGAGCACTGTGCTGTCTTTACTCCGCAACCTTTAAGTATGCCACCGTAAATTATGTATAAAAAGAAGATCTAAAGACGAAATGAGCCTTTGCTTCCAGGTATCGTCTAATGAGGACAAAACTGGCTGCTGAAACAACACATTCTGCTGGATGGAAAGAGACAAACCTCGGAAACTTAGGTTAGCGCAGTGTCAGTGTGAGTTAACTAAGACCTTTAAAACAGAACTTTGTTTATACGTGTGTTGCTCTGTAACCATGACAATAATGTGGCATATTTACGGCAAAGTTCGAGGTCCTCATCGCTGTTGTCCAGACAATCATTGTCTCCGTCACATTTCCAGCGCTCTTGGATGCAGCGGTTATTCTTGCAGGCAAACTCCCCAGGCTGGCACTTGGGTGGGGGGACGTAGGAGGGATTGGCTACAGATGAAATCAGGGTTTTGGGAATGGAAACAGATGGATCATTAAGACATGAATTGAGCACTAAAACAAAAACAAAGCTCTTTGTCGCATCTAAAATTACAAAAATATTTTGGAGCTTCTTCAAAACTGCACCCCAGATTTGGAAAATAGAGGATTTAGTTTAACTCGCAACTTGAAAGTGCAGCCAAGAATTCTTACACTCAACTTCAGAGTAATAAGTTTTCCACAGCCCTGAACACTGATCTGAACATTTCTCATCTGGTAAAAGCAGCTATGTACCTTTGCAGGTGACATTATCACCATCAAGGATTTGGTCATCAGCACATCCACAGGATCTGCCATCAGGAATAGCAAGGCACAGACTGCCGCAGCCGCCATTGTTCACTCGGCATGCATTGGAGCCTGAACAAAAAGGTAGAAAACTGTCATCACATCATGCCTGTCAGTATGCAATGAAACAGAAATGAACGAGTGAAAAGGGAACATACCTTGCTGCTGGTGTGCATCATACACTCTAATCTCAAATATCGGTGGCCGCTCATTGCGGAGTAGAGTAACAGTCTTAGTGGCCTGGTCCAGTTTGTAAATGCTGCCACCACGGTACTCGTTCCAAAACAGGAATTGTTTGTAATGGCATAAACCAAAGGCATGGTTAAGCTCCTGGCCCTCATAAACAACCTGTTAATTCAGGAAAACAAGATGGGTCACATTTCCAAATGAGGTGTAAAATACATCATTGATCAAAACACAACAGCAATGCTTTGCAAATAAAACATTTAAGTGAACTCAAGAAAAAAAAAAACAGAAGTAGTCTGTTTTGTTGTATCTATTGTAATTTCTATTTCTATCTTCATTTCCTTAAATGTGTCTTAATTTTTTGGAACATTTTTGGGGGGGTTGGGTGTAAAATGTGCCTTATTAGCTTCTGGGGACTTTTATCTAATCACCAACCTTTCGCTCTGTGGTGTTGAGGTAAACCATCTCAATACGATCGTAATAAGCGTCCACCCAGTACAAGATGCCCTGTGGAATGTCTAGGCTCAAGCCGTTGGGCCACAGCACGGTTTTGCTGGTCAGGAAGACTTGGTGATGTGAACCGTCCATCCATGCTTTCTTGATCTTTCCTCTGTTGCTCTCTGTGGGATCCTCCTCCCAGTCAGTCCAGTACATCCATCTGGGAAAGGACAAGAGGAGTCAAACACTCTTCTACGACTGAATACTACCGCATCCAAACATCATATATGGAACATTATTCTATGATAAAAGAAATAATTTCATTACTACTCTCTCCAGTGTCTTACCCATGCTGTGGGTCCACAACAATGGCACGAGGGTGGCTCATTTTTCCTTCAATTAGAGTCTTGCGGGTTTGTGAGGCCTTCTCTAGCCTGGCAACACTGATAGTCTTCTTTGGCCCATCATCCGTCCAGTACAGATTACCTCCCATCCAGTCTACAGCTATCCCCTCAACTGTGTGAATACCTGATAGAAGGGAAAAGGAAGAGTGTGGAAATTAATAGTTAGCAAATCAAGTATGAATATCTGCAGAACATAGTTGAACTGATTAGGGGGCTAGGCAAGAATTTTTGTCCTCCAAAAATTATTCTAAGAATCATAAATTTACAAAGTTGAAAATGGTTCACAAAATCCTGTGCAACACTTTTGCTTCCCTCCTCACCATGCTTTAGAATGGTGTCTCTCTCAGTGCCGTCTATCTTCTGTCGGCCAATGATGTAGCTGGTGGCATCAGCAAAGTAGATGAATTCACTGGCGGCATGGAAATCCAGAGCTCGGGGGTTCATCAGGTTCTCAATGGGAATCATGTACTCATCAGGCACCCTTGCATTCATGTCCATTCCCCTAATGATTCCAGGACGACCCTTACCGTACACCAAGAACAACTCATGATCTGGTTCTGCATAGATGGAAACACATGACATGGTATAAATAACTCCTTCCATCTGTCTGTGACTTTAGTTTTGTTCAATCTCAAATAAAAATCTTTTTCCGGATACTCACTCTTGCAGGACTTGCCATCACTGCCGAGGCTGAACCCAGAGCGACAGCGGCAGGTACGGGTTTTGTGGCTGTTGCTCAGCAGACAAATGTCAGAGCAACCTCCAGCCTTCCCAAACTGATCCAAAGCACATGCATGGCTGCGCACTGAGCAGGAAACAGGAGTTTCATTAGGAGTTGCATAAACATACATGTAAAATGACCGACTTGTGGAAGCTGTTAATTGCAGACAGGGATGAGATGGTAAGCTGCAAGCTAAGCTATAAGACGACCTGCTTACCCTGAGGCTGCCGTCGCTGGTGGTACACATGCAGGGCAGCTCCCCGGTCTAAACGAGTCACCACCTGGAAGTCAGAGCTGTTGAAGCGGTTCACTCGAATCACGCTGGTCTTGGGGTTGAGGTTGCCTTCGTCAGAGTTTGTAGCATAAAGATAATTCTCAAACACAGTAAGACCATATAGGTGCTCAATCTGGAACACATTAAATAAGACAAAAGAGACAGAAAAAATGATAATGTTGCCTCATAGGAAAGTGAAAACGCTGACACTTGAAGCAAAACATCTTGTGGTGAATGACTCATGGTTTGTGCATTTGCATCTTGAACCGTGCCCGACAAATTCTGCACTTGAAAAAAAAGGAAAAAGATTTATCTGTACAAATGAGATAATGCCTCTACAAATGTGAAGGAATCACTAAAAGCCAGACAAGCACAAAGATAGAGCGAGACCGTTTGAGTAAACTTGGCACAGGTCTGCATAATCGCTCCCATCTGCTTTCAAACAGAAAAGGAGGTTTTTACTTTCATCAGGGTCAGTTCCGTGCTGCTCTCCTTTACAGCTAGTTTCCTTTACAGAGAGATGTATGGGTTGGTTTCACATTACGTTCTTCAATCTCTTGCACACAAACAACCATCCTCCCATCATAATACCGATTTCGTTAAGATCATTACTCCACTATAGGTTAAAGCCAAGTATTGCTAGGGCCAAACTAAGAAGTTTAGAGAGACCCTAGTGAGGAAAATAACATGCTCTTTAAGTGATATCAATCAAGGCATGAGAAAGGCCTTTTCCCTGGAGAGGCACTATGTGCTGACACACACAGGAGGGAACTGGAAAACAGTCCTGCTTCTAGAGATGATGATATGAAATCAGAAATGATACACATTTGGAAAACAGGTGTTTTGCGTTACTGATGAGAAGAGTAGTGCACAAAGACTGAGCAACTGTCTTTCAGTAAAGTTTCACAATAGTTAGTAATATATTCAGCAAATCTGTTTGAGTTAGGTTTAGATGGCATATTTTGTTCTGCACTCATCAAAGCACACTTAAAGCCTCACCAGCAGACCCTGGATGATGGTATGTCGGTTTTTGCCCTCATAGTCGACCACTTCGATGTAGTCCAGGTAGGCATCAGCCCAGTACACCAGTCGATTAACCAGGTCCAGAGTGATGCCATGAGGGAAGACAATCTTACTGTCTACAAGCTTTGTGCGATTCTGACCATCCATGTCACAGCGCTCCACCCTTGGCGTAGACCCGTAGTCAGTGAAGAACACTTTACTGTAACGGAACAGCAGGAGGGAAAGGATGGGAAGAAGAGGATGAATGTGGGGTTACAGAAATAGGACTTTACCTAACATGCTAAAATGCTTTGACCTAACGTGTCAACTTAGCTTGACCTTGCAAGATTTGTTAGTCATACTGAATTAAAATTCTTTCCAGAAAAAAAGAGAATTGATACTTTAAAAAAAAAAAGGAACTGAATCAGATGACATCTTGTCAGCATCAGGAACATGTTACATCCAAGTCTGTCTGTCTCCCACCCTGGAGGAAGTGCTTTAATTTTACTGCTTGCTTGGCATCTTGTCTGATCATGAGGCAATACTTTCCTCTCCAGCTTTGCTTGGACAGCACTGAGGGCAACAGTTGGTCAGAACGAAACTGGAATGAAACACAAACCCCATAGCTGGGTCCAAGGCGATGCCTTTAGGGTTGTACAGCTCTTGGTCCAACAGAGTCACACAGGTGTGGCCATTCTTGTTGCACACAAAAACCCGGTCGTCCACGTCATCAACAAAGTAGAAGTTTCCAGTCAGCCAGTCTATAGCCATCTGCTCAACATCTGATGCAGAGGACGGGAGAAAAAAAGTTGTGTGAGCACGGTTATGACTACAGGGTGAATACCAGGGTTATGTAAATCTTTTTTTTCAAATGATGCAATGATATTCTGCTCAGCTTAAAGGCATGCTGAAAGCAACATATCTGTTGCTTCCTGTTTTGGCCTTAATTGTGACTTGAGCATACTTTATGTCCAATGTATCTTTTGTTTTTCTGAAGCTCTGGATATAGTCCGTATGTGGTGTGGAGGGTTTGGGAATTGGGCCCAGATGTGTCTGGGCCCTATTGTGTAACTGAGCTGCGTTGTGGGAGGTTCCAGAGCAGGCATTTCTTTGTGAATGAGCGATGACTTGGAGCAGCCAGTTCTCTGTCAGTGGCATTTTACCCTATATCATCACCATCAAGGGGGGACAAGAGTGGTTACTTTGGTAGTGTATTTAGGAGTTGTTAGTCTTGGTTATGTCAGTGTCTGTGTGTGTGCATACATTGGTCTGCCTTTAAAGAACATGCAATGGCAGCTTTTCAAACAACCCCCCCTCCTCTTATAAAAGTCTCCATCTGCCTACTATTTCTTTCTCAACTCAGTCGTTGGCATTGGAAAGTTTGGAGATATTTGGGAGAGGTGTTGGATCGCTATAGCAGCTGATTTCTGTATCACCATGGAAGAACCTATTTTGTGCTGGTTTGTTAACAGAACAGATAGAATGATAGAAAATAAATAAGGATGGAGCTGTTCTACTGCTTGTTCATAAAGGTTGCGTGGACTCAAAGTGGGGGCTTCAAATTGAATGCATCCTTTGTCAGCCAAACAAGAGATTTAAGGAATAAACTGACAAACTTATCGAGATATGTAGATATGTTTTTCACTGAATCAGTGAAATTTCTGGATCTTTCTCTGTAGGTCTAATCCAGAGTCACTTTAAGTATTCTTTAGTATTTTTAAGTAAGTTAGCCATGCTTACTATATGTAAAAATCATTCTGCTGCAATGTCACAACAAGTTACCCTGCAGTGAACTTCTGTCACCGTTCAAGTCCACTTTCAAGAGTTCATTTTACCAGTACAGGTTTTGCCTTGCACTCTTACTGTAACTTTATGCATTTAATTTCCTTCCCCATGCTCTGCCTTTGTCAAACACAAGTGGAGTGCTGGTCATAGACAACGTGAAAGGTTATAGAATGACATCAATTCAGTGTTCTCATTTTGTGAGTCAAAGGAGTGGGTAATCTTGGGCAGTTTGAAACGCATCAAACACCACGACATTAACACAGGAAAAGCTTCACTGTGGAGTTCGGAGGGATAGTGATAGTCCCATTGGAGCCAGCTCTAAAACTCCACCTCCTAAAACAGTCCAGCTGGAAGTCTGGCTCAACAAGGAACTTATTAGATTTAAATACAGAGCAGAGAGAAAGTTGTGCAACCAGTAACTACAGCATTGTGCAACAACCTACTGGACCCCCTTATCCAGAGAGCCAGCCAGTCTGTTGACGTCTTCTCTCACACAGGTTTTCTGGTAAATGGAAACTACCCAAAAACAAACACGCCTTCCATCCTAGAGGCACATGCATTTACCGAGGCCCACAGCTTATTTAGCTCGTCAAAAAGGTCGAACACCAGTGCCCAGGCTCAGGGGGAGCACTAGAGAATTTGCTATTTTCTCGTTTTGCGTGTCAGTGCAAGTATTTACATGTTAGTCATATTCCGGCTCCTATAATCCTCTCTATGTCAAGATTATCCTAGCATTTATTCTGCACAAAAAACTTTTTTGAGCTCCAAACAGCACCATTTGGAGTTTAGTCGTTTCTGATTTTCCATATTAGTCCAACATCACAAAGAGGCAGTAATTCCAAACATTTACGGGATGTGTGAACTCCTTGGTGCAAAAGGTAAAAGAGGGAGGATATCAACTGATGAGGCATGATTGACGGTGTGGTAACATGCTTTTTTTTTCTCTGCAAAAAACAAACACGAATAAAAGAAATAAATCAGAGTCAGATTTGAAGTCCCAGCTCAAGTAGTTGAGCAGTTTTGATGAAAGTAAAGCTGGGAGAAGAAGTTTTGCATTTGATTATTTAAAAAAACCTACAGTTAAAAAATATTTAGAAAAGAAACAGAACAAAAAAAAAAAAAAAATCAGCAGCACTCTGATTTTTGTGCCAACATGCTGAAAGATCTGAAGGCGTATTATAAAGACTTCCTGTGCAGAGATGTATTCTGAAAGAGAAAGAAAAGAAAACAAGGAAAACTTAATCTACAGACAGATACGGGGAGATGTGCTGGTCACTGCTGCGCGGTTCCGTGCAGAGGGTGGGGAGGATGGGGTGGGTCGGCTGTGCTACCCTTTTATCTTTCCAGTCAGACAATCACATGCCAACAGAGCAGACCACATCTGGAACCCTCATCTACTTATCTGCCATGCTGTCTTAGACTCTCTGAAGCTATAAATCACCATGTTTGCGTAAACCCTGCACCTAACACTGAATCTGCAAAGCTTACTTTATAACGAGCACATCTGATCCCTGCTAGTTTTAAATACCAAACGGACCAGAAGAAAAGAAATGTTGGTACAATTATACCATACCTTAAAGTCATGAATACAATGCAAGAAGACACTGGTGCAGCTGAAACTACACAAATACACACACTGATCACTACAAAGACATAGGAGAAAATGTTCAAGACCTGATTTACCTAAATAATGCATACAGCAGTCAAAGGTGTTTAGGTTGGCGTGTGTGTTTATGTTAACTGTGTGTGAATTAGCAAACCTAACTAAACAGGACCTGAGACAACAGGAGGAGCCAAGAGACCTTTCTGGCTGACATAACCCAGTGGAGGAATGTAAATACCATCTGCATGACCACACACCCCCCCCCACACACACACACCCCTGAAGTACAGCAAATCACTACCTTCTCTTTTGTCTACCGTTCCCTTTAACTTTGCTGAAATTTCTCTATCAAGCTCTTCTTGCTTAAACCTCCTCGGCCCAATCAGACATCGTGCGCCTTAATTAACAGCGTTCTGTTATTATGATGATAAGAATGTAAACTGGTTGCATTTACACTTCCTTTAAAAACACATTTACAGTTGCATTTTATTCTATGGAAATATTTTTCATGAATAAGAGCTTATCGGAGCAGTGGATAAAATGTAACACAATGAGGGGGAGGGTGGGCTATGAGGGACTTGGGAGTCTATCAATCAGCTATAAAGACCCAATTAAGGACGGTGGAGTCTTTGAGATTCCCCATCTATCAGTGGTGACAGCAGTTACACAACCCTCATTTGAAATGGATATGAGCCGAGGATCTCCTAATCATGTCACAGGGTCTATACTTCACAAGCTGCCTCTCCATTGTTTGTTCGCACGTCTGCTGTTCCAAGCCTGGGGCTAATTCTCAAGGGAAAGCTTGCCATGTGCACATACACGTGCACAAGCCCACGCCCTTACTTATTATGTTTTGTCTACATTTCTGCCTTCATTCTTAGAGAGTAACAGATCTGTCAGCTAGGAGGATAAACACAAAGCTTGTCTGGATTGTAATCAAAGATAAATCATGTCATTATTATCTGACTAAGCCTCTAAATTTAAGGCGACACATTGTGTATGCGGGCTTGTGTCTGTGTGAGTGTGTTTGGGTATTACCAATGAGAGTCGGTGTGTTAAGACATTACTTCCGCAGCCCAGATGTTTTATTTGACACCATTACTCAGTGCACAAAAGTGTTATCTATCCACTAACTTGTAGCACAAAATGTACTGAACTTGGGAAGATTTATAAACGTATAAAGTATTTTACTGGGAAAAGTCGATATGCAATACCAGAAACCAAGGATATGTAGACTGGGAAAATAAAGAGCTGGCTCATCCCATGCCAACTTACTTACAGCCATCAACTTAAGTCACTCACTTTATTGAAAAGAAATCATATTAAAAGTTGTATTAAACTATAAAGACCTTGCAAAATCCTTCAGCTTTACTGCAAATATTTAATTAAATGATGAGTTTTTCTGCAACTCAGTAATAAGGCAATTTGAAACCAAACTAAGTGGACACTAAAACAGGACAAAAATAAGCAAATCAAACAACATTAAGTATTTTGACTTCATAGTTTCCTTGACAACATTCTGCACATTTCACTGACTGCAATATTACATGCATCAGTTTTGTTTACAGGTAGGTATTAGCACAACATTGACTTTAAGGTTTTGGTTTTTAATCTGTGGCATTCCCACTCACCAGCCCATTAACTAGTGTAATTAATACAACAGTTTAGCCCTTTATATTCAGACAGAGGTTTTATATTTTCAGTTTTTGTCGACAATGCAAAAAGCTGATAATTTATAGTAACACTGGGGGTTGTACAGATCTGCTCTACATTCAAAAAGTCCAGTCTGCTGGCAATACTCAAAGAAAATAAGTAGAAGACCAAAAGCAAAGTAGAAAATAATAGTAAACAGTAAAAATGTACTGTATAACATTAAGCAAATGTTAAGTTGCACATTATCTTCAAGGTTTCCCAGACATTCAACATAAATATAGTCAAATTCAGTGAAAAACTAGTGACGAGTTGACAGTCAGAAAGACTCAATAAAATAAAATGTGGCTCAGAATCTCAAACTTCAATGTTAAATTACACATCTCAATCACAAATATTACATGTGTTTCAGCTAACATGCCCCAGGAAAGAAAATTGAGCTAAAAATACAGTCCCAGACTTTGGACAGCTATTCTCATTGAGATCAGTGAATCAATCAAGTTCTTAAAGTAGGTTACTGTTCCTTATGAAATGTACAAACCAATAGACAAAGGCATGCAGGCAGCCTTTATGAATCTCACTGTTCTAAATCACTTACATGCATATTGAAACAATGTGATTTAATAGTGACTCAAGGCATCATTGCTGTTCAAAGACAAGCCTTGTGAAAACAAAGCTGCTACGAAGAGCCTTGTGAGATAAATATAAAGCCGTGCTGCTTTCAAAACTTACCATTTGCTTGTAATGAGTGTTTAAATTTCAAAACATGGTAAGCTGACAGCTGTTATTGGTTACTTCTGTGCTGTTTCAGTTACACAACAGTGCTGGACAACAATGTTTAGAATAGTGCATTAGATCAAAGTTATTCCTTGAAAAAACAGTTTATTTCTACTGTGGTCACACAATTCATTCATTTAGTCAATGAAACAAATACTCACGGTGCAAACTGAGAGTGATGTTAATGGTGCGGATGTTACTGACTGTCTTCAAGTCGTGGATGCTGGCACACTTTAGCTGGGTAGCAGCAGGGGTGTCACCTACATCAATCCAGCAAACAGTCTCTTCAGCATAGATAAAGTCCATGGCCATTGTCTGCTTGGTGGGGATGGATGGGAACCGTGACGTGGTGCCACTCAGGGAGGTACATCGGATATTATGGAGGTTTGCAATCAAGAGAACAGGCGGACGATCCACTGGTTCTAGTTAAGGTAAGCAGAGAGAGATGATGGGAAGATGGTATGAGTAGAAGAAGCAAAACAGTAAAAGGTCAGACATTCATTGTTAGATTTCTAAACAAGTGCGTGCAACAATATGCTAATGTTAACATCATATAGCACAGTAAGAAACTATAAAACTCTAACCTACGCCTGGTCAAGTATAAACCATAATCACTGGGTTCTGTTAGTTTTTTTGGCGCATCTTTACTCACCATTTTTGGCTTTGCATGAACGATTGTCTGGTTGCAGCAGGTAGCCCTCCACACAGCTGCATGTGTAGCTTCCATCACTGTTTGTGCACGTCTGACTGCACGTCCCGTACACACCGCACTCATTGAAATCTACCAGGAAAAACATAAAAAGTCCATTAATAACATGATGAATGATGATGAAATGCTTGAAAGATAATTAAGAAGCTCTATACTGAGGCCCTTTTTGGTATATTTGTGCACTTGTGTTTTTTTCATTATTAAACAAAACACAAGATACCAAACCTCAGAA
Source organism: Craterocephalus amniculus (assembly GCA_036024015.1). Classification (NCBI taxonomy): domain Eukaryota; kingdom Metazoa; phylum Chordata; class Actinopteri; order Atheriniformes; family Atherinidae; genus Craterocephalus; species Craterocephalus amniculus. Next base: position 11,519 of record JAVQJG010140275.1, read on the forward strand.
ATTACATTCCACTTTTACTCTAAGGCAAGCAAATGATCAGATTTTTTTTTCCAAAAATAGTCCTAATCTTCTTTACATGTCTCCACAAACAATAGAGATTCAAGTAATCAGTTAATCAATTCTTGTTTTTGATTGGCTAAACCTGAATGCATTTGCCAAGTCGCCACCCACCTTTACATGTGTTTCCATCTGCGGCAACCTCGTAACCTTGTTTACAGTAACAACGAGGTCCATCGTGAGTCACTGCACAATGGTACTGGCACCCATGGGAGGCACAGTCTGGTGCTTTTTCTGACCAAGAGAAAAACATAAAAACAAAAGTTAAACACAGCAGGTAAATGAACATCAAAATGTTGAATGTGGCTGATCCCAGTCACAGGTTGGGGGGGGGGGCGGCATTAATGTCAGTGTCTTTTCATCAGTGCATTTGATAGAAATGGAGATTTGAATGTGCGCACTTTAGAGGGCCCACTTCTCCCTCAACCCCACAGGAAATGCAAGGAGACATCTTGAGGCAGGATATAATTGAAGAGAATCCACACATCCGATCATCATGGCCTGAAATGTGCATGCATGGGCATGTGTTGGGGCTAGGAGATTAATAGGTACAAGTATCTGTCATAAGTCGTTTTCGCACATGCTCTACAGCCTTGAAATTTTCTAGACAGCATCCAGCGAGGCTGCACTTTGAGGACGCACATGTTGATATAAGGTTCGGATCTTGACTGAATGACAGCGTTTATGTCGCAGGGCTGTCTTGAGAATTCATGATCTTTTATACATGTATAAAAGCGCTTCTGCAGTAAACTTGTGGATTCCATTCTGTGTGTTTTGCCGAGTTGGTGAATAAAGAAATTCATACAATGAAATGAGCATCAGAGTACTCATTTCACACTATAAAAGATTGCTACAGAGTAATCAGACACCCAGTGAAATCAGAAAACAAAATGTTTCCTGCTTGTGTGCGTGTGAAACTAACTCTCTGGGTTCTGCCTAAGGGCTTCACTAGAATGTATACACACTTGTAGAAAGCAGCTCATGAAGCAAAATTACATGTGAGGGGCAAAAACGAAAGTAAAAAAAAAAACTGACTAGCCTCTGAAGAACAATAAACCTAAATCCATGTACACAGATAACCAGTTATCCATTAGAAAAAGCCAACTATATGCAACTATATTAACTAGTTTTCTTAGGTCTTCCAAACTGGTAACGCATTTAAGAGGGGCGGATATCAGATCACTGTGTCTTTGAGTCCAAAGTACTGAAAAGAATTCAGAACAACAGTTCTGTGGTGAATTATTTATGTGGGAAATTTTTTGAGATATAGATCACTTCCAGAGATCAGAAATTATGTCAAAGAACATGCTGGTTAGCAAGACATAGCTATGACTTATTATTGTAATGATCACTTTGATTTATTAAAAAACATAAAAACAGATTAAGTTGTTAAAAACTATTTGTTTTACTTTATAACATCCTTGTTGTTGAGAGATGCAACGATGAAAAGACTTTTCTTCAGAACTACGATCCAAATACACTTTATTCAGCCACATAAAAAAAAAACACAAAACAAAACAATTGGCAACAATCAAAGTAGGGTTCAAAGTTACAAGGCTAAACAAATCTAAAGCGCTAAACACTTCAGGTCAGATTAAACATGTTGAGAAACACTCATTTAATCATTTACCCTGTATATGCATAAAAGAAAACTCAACAAGTGCTAAAAGAAGTGAGCAAACTTAAATTTGCCTCAATGTCCAGTGAAAAAAGGGTAATCTGTTATAGACACGCTGCATATACAGTAGCTAGTGGTAGTAAGCCTGTGAAGAGCAGACACTGGACCAGTGAAGGGCTCTTATTATATAAAGCCTGTGGCACTCTGGGCCATAATGACTCTTTTGTTGTGGCCCCACTGAAAGGAAGAGTCCCCCAGCTCACACTGTGGCCCATATCAAATCCATTCACCAAGCTTCACACTGTGAGAGAGACCACAGGCAACTGGAGAGCTAAAATCCTCACAATGTGTACCTCTGTCAGGATCATTGTGCTCTACTTTGTACCTCAATGTCTCTCTATGGGAGGGTGATATCTAAAAATATTAAAGATAAATATTAAAAAGATAAATATTCAATAATTTCTGTGTGTGAAATCTGGTCAAACAAATTTCATGTATATTTTTATTATTAAAATTCATTCATATATTAGTCAATCATTAAGAATTCTTAATTACAAGCTTTTGATATACAATACTTTGGCGGAGGCGGGAGAAGGCCTTTGTGTCATGACTATTATTTGGAAGGAAATGATCAAAATACATTTAAAAAGGCATCTGGAGGCTAAACAACAGTATTTGCTACTGACAGCTTTGATAAATTCATGTGCTTATTTTCAAGAGAAATTAAATCATTTTCCTTTGTGGGAATCAAAGTAGATTTTTGGAAGAGTATCTGGAAAACTTTGCCATTGGTCACTCCTCAGGGAGCTTTTCTTGCTGTGTAATAGCAGGGAGCAGGCAAATATGTTGAGATTAAATAAGAAAAGTTAGAAGAGGTAGACAGGCAAACAGAGGTAGAAAGAACTGCATGAAAGACATGGATATAAGTTTTGAAAGTGCCAGCTTTAAGCAAACAAAAGCAACAGCACCATGTCAGACTTTTGGCCAGGGGTTAATGAACAAAGCAAACAAATCACAGACCCGCTGGAGGCCTCCAGTACAGAACAGCCCCACAAAAGCCATTGATCCCCTTACTACAAGGAAGGCAACCGTCAATTTCACATGTATTTCACTCTTAAAAGCAAAAAACAGGTGGCAAAGGTCTAAAGCCATTTGTTAAAAGGACCATTAAATATATTATGACCTTGACTTAAACACACTTAAACAGGCATCAAAGGCTCAGAAAAGACTTAAGTATGAAGTATGTATGGTAATGAATGACAAGCGCAAGTTAGCTCTGTATCCTTCTGAAGCTGCACTGAGAAATGCCTGCCCTATGGTGACTTCTCCACATTCATACAGAAAAAGGGGCCCTCTGACTGTCAGAATGGTACAGAACAGAACAAATAAACAATTCAATGGAGTGATTTTCATGAGCAGAATTACAGACCTTAGACAAAAATGTATGTTTTCAAAATGAAATTTACAAACCTCTGATTCTACAGTACATCCATTAACTGTAATTGAAAGCAATGACCCATCACAATACTAACTGCATTAAAACAAATGTTTTCAGCAGATGATATTTTAAAGAGGGAAAATTTGAAGGACATTCCTATCTTACTGTTACTCACTGTCTGGAAACAAGTTTACACATGTCTTCATGCAACTGATAAAAGTCTTCCCTTTTCCTTTAAAGCGCCTTCAGATGACCTCATTTCCATTTCAGCTACACATTTTCCAAATAACTGAAGTACATATACAGCTGGATTGTAGTGTCACTCAGACCTCACTATTTGTAAGTGAGCTTTCAGATTGTGCCCAACACTTCTCTTTATTTTGTGTGAACCTTTTACATAATTTATTTACATTGTGATGCTAAATTGACAGTGTGAACAATTCCAACTAACCAACTAAAACTTTGAGGATACGTAACTGCTCTGAAGATCTAAATCTAATGTTGGACCTGATTTCAGACAAATCAGCAGCTCAGTTCTGCATTTAGAGTTTTATGGTGGCTTCTGTCACATACGTTAAAGTGGTTGGTGGTAATAAAGCAATGAGTCGCATGTGTGAGTGTGTGACATAAAGACACAACAGCTGTGAGGACAAAGTATTTTTTATTGGTAATTGGTTGCAGGCTTCAAATATAAAGACGGCAAAGTAACCATTTGCGAACACAAACACGTGCAGCAGGTTGAGTAATGAACAAACAGAATCTTGCTTTGTCACCAACGGCGGCTTCCCAGATGCCTAAAGCCAATCTTACACAAGCACCCAAACACGAACTCAAAAAAAAAATGGTAGCACAAAATATTCCTGACCGCACTTGCAGCCTAAAACTCTAGCTTTTCAATTTTGTTTGACTTGAATTGTGGGAAAGCATTGGCCACACCATACCTTAAAACAACAATGGCAATAAAACAGGTCTTATCATGCACGTCACTTCTTGTGAAAACAGTCAATAAACTAATTTAGGTCAAGATCCACAGGTGAATAATAATGATAATGTAGGTCACAGGATATGTAATGCACAGGCAGCCCTTGTGTAGCTTTTGGAAGGTTCTTATTCCACAGCCACTGTGTGAATTACTGCAGAGTAGTATTGAAAAAGATTTTTACAACTAAAATTTGGTGGGAAAAATACAACAGGACCAGGAACAGTTTCTCAGTGAGATGATTTAACCTAACATGCATGCAAAATAGGCAATTTTAACATTAAGTTAATATAGAAATAAAAAAGATAAAATTCTCAAAACATTTTCTTCTTCTCAGAGAAGCAGATCCAAGGTCTGGTCTCTCAAGTTGCGATCAATGGACACTCAACTTTCCCCCATATAAGTCAGAAAATAAATGTATAAATAAACAGCTCATTAATGTTCTTACATGCTTCTATATTTGGGTTTAGTTGGTTATGCTAAACTGTCAGCATTAACCAAAACACCTATCACGCCCAAAATTTGCCACACACTATGAAAAATCTGAAGCAAATCCATTTCAGCTTGATCAAATTCCCGTTTGACCTTCCATGCAACCCTCCCCTTTCTAACCACTCTTGTCAACAACTTTGGCAGAATTACTTCAGAACACTGTCTACAAAGTGTGCTTTCAGACATCAGCGGCCAGGTACTCTCACACAGCCCGGCAGTTTGTACAAGCAACACAAGGATGCTTGTGAACCGTTGCCCTGAAACAAGGTGGGCTCACAAACAGCATTGCCAAAAGTTCTAGACACAGAGATGGTGTGTTTGTAAGTGGTGTAATGGGTGTGTTTAGGTCCATATGCAAGACTGCCGGCGTGTGAGAGCATCTTTGTGTGCACATGACAGTGCACGCAGACATTAACAGGCACATGAACATTTAAGTGTGTTTTTTATGTGCTAGTGCGCGTTGACCAGTGTCCCCGTTAGAAAACAGCTGGACTTGTGTCCTCAGGAACAGGCAGTGCGTGTTCTGGACTTGTTGGATGCATCATTGTGTTGCATAAAAGGTTTGTTTAGCAGTGATGACGGCTGTGTGACAACACTTGAAAACATAACCCCACCAGCTCAACATCAGTCCAGCTCCTCTGTTCTCAAATAATTAACCTTTAAGCCTGTAAAGCCCAACCCAAGAAAGCTAGGGGGAAAAGTCCATTTTTTTTAATCTGAAGAGATGATTTGGGCCTTGAACAAAATGTTGGAAATAATGTAATACTGTGTTTGTGACATGTCAAAATTGCTGTTGTGTATTCTTGTGCTTCCTGGTACCATAAGGATGAAGAAGACACGTATATTTTATACTGCAGGGTTTTAATGATGCAGAATGTTACAGAAGCTGTATCAAATATGATGTGTTTGGTACTTTTAGGGTTCATTTTCAAAAAGAAAAGGCTCTAAGCTATGTAAATGATTTATGGGTTTATTCTTTAAATATAGATCCAATAAGAAAACTCTTTGCCATGGGAATTAAGTCCATAGAAAAAGCACAAATAAATATTTGAGAACTTATTGGACTACCCTTGTTTCAGGTCTTTAGTGCAGCCGATAAATATCTGACTGAGTGATTTCTTATTCCAAGAAAAGAATAGCAAATTAGAGGCCATTTATTGAAAAGAAAAAAAAATCATGCATGTCCCAAATGTGAGATGATGCAGCCATAAACTACGCAGAACTTCAGAAAGCTCCATCTGAGGCCTGCCTGCCTTTCTGCATGCGGAGGCAATTCCCTGAAGGCAGCAGACATTTCTCTCCTTTGTCAGCTGCAACAAAGGCAATCCAGCCCAAGACAGCGGACCCAGAGTTTTTCATCTCATATTCTTGTGTGGTCTCTAATTAATACAAGAAGATTTGATGGGATTCTCCCTCAGCTGCGTCAGGGTTAAATACTCATTATTTTTGCAGGGAGTGTGGAAACGGCCTCATGGCTGAGCTGATTGATGAATTAATGACTTTTTGTGCCAGAAAGAAAATTTCAATTGTCACTGCAGCAGCGAAAGCAGGCCAGCTCATTAAAAGGGCCAAATAGAGGAGTTCATCTGTCAGAGATTATGGTTTGAGATAGGAAAATAAAGAGATTGCTGCTTTGTTCACAGCAAAAGCTGCAGGTCAATTTTGATACACAATACAGGTCAAGAGAGAGATAAAGAGAAATAAAGAAAACATTAATTCTATCAGGTTATGTCTGCTACCAGGTGGAACTCAAAAATTGTATGATTCTGTAGGTTTTACCTCTGCAGTGAGGCCCCTCATCCCAGCCATCAGAACAATCAGGGACTCCATCGCACAGTTTGCTCATATGGATGCACACATCCAGATCCAGGCACCCGTGTTCATTAACAGGACACTGGTTCGCCCTGTTGTGTGAACCTGGAAAAACGAAGAAAAAAAAACATATGTAAGGAAACAAAGCAGCACAGAGCACGGTTAAAGCTCACAGCTAACTATGTAGAGAAGTACGATTACACGGGTCAAATGCAGCATTGCTCCTCACAAAGTCAAAACGGCACCGGTGATTACAACTTTTACAGTTTACATTCTACATATTTTCCTGAACGGATGCTGCAAATCTTTCAGTCTGGAAATATCATCAGAGATGAAGAGCACTGGCATTGAGAGGGGAGACATTTTTAAAAACAGGACTTTTACAGCCTAAACCTTTTTTTAGATAGTCACGGAGACACGATTGTGCTTGCAAAGACACGGTTGTTTACTGAAGGAGAAAATCAGAGATGAGATGTAAAACAAAAAACAACTATTAAAGGCATTTTTCATCTGTAAAGTAGTCCACAGCTCCTTTCACACAACAAGTTAGACCTGTTTTCTTTTTCTTTTTTTTTTTAATATGGCCAGATTCAAGGTCAATGATGAAGACAATATGCATCATCATCTTTCTACACCATCACCGACTTCTGGTTTTGTCACTGTAAATAAAAAAACTGCTATCCAAAAATGAAATCTAAAACTGCAGGAGACAGCTGTGAGATAAAGTGCTATGTGGGTGTACGACTTTTTGACACATCAGAAACTGTTCTCTCTGTGTGTCAGACAAGGAGCCAAAATTCATGCACATCTAACAAATGTACACGCAGGTAGCTACTTTCAATTCTGACAAAAACAAAGAATAAAAAAGAAAAGGCCATTGTAAAACTGTCCGCATGTGTAATCATTTGGCAGAAGCAGAGGAAAAAATATTCAAATAGAAAACCTAAAAGAGATCTTATACTGTGTTTTCAACCAAAGTCGCATCATCATAATACACAGCAGATGAGGTCTATGCTTCACTCCCTCCCACTCTTCTCTCTCTCTCTGTCCTCTCAGCCCACACTGCAGAGCAAACAGTTTGCCTTGGCTGTTTTTTTCTTCTTCTATCTCCTCCTTCTCCTCTTCTCTTTCTCTCTATTTTTTTCCTCCTTTCTAACATCTGCTGACCTATTTTAGAAAAACACTCGGAGCAGAGAAAATAAAGTTCACCTCCTTCACAGGAAACGCTCTGTAGAGTTCTGTGGGTTGCGTGAAACTAGAAAAAGGCTTTGAGAAACTGGTTTCTGATGCAGGTTTGCTCAGACAGCATTAATTCAAATATCTTCCTCATATATACAAAGTCTCAACTCTGAATATTAAGCAGCTGTTGAAGGCAAATTGCAGAGGGTCTCATATTTTATTCATTTCTTTCAAAGACCAGGAAGTTTTCCAAGAACAGTCTATGAATCAAAATATAAAAAGGTCACACAATTGAAGTTTATAAAAAAATGGAACTATGTTCTCCTTAATATCTTTAAAAAGGCATTCTTGCAAGAAACACCACTCTGTGAATACGGGGTCTACTACATGAGAAAAAATAACAAACCCATAGTTGTTGATGTTCCCAGAGAAAAAACAGAGGCATTCCCTCTGAATCTTCTCCATCCATGAAAGGGATTATAATCAAACACAGAACATAAAGTCTCCCTCAATTAAAACATGTGCCTTAAAGTGACATGAGCACCCTTAATGATCCCACCATAACAGCCTGTATGGAAAATGTGCCACACTGGAACAGAGAATTAGCTTCTAATACATCTGGCTTAGGGAGAGTAGCTCTACCATCTGGGGGATGCTAGTATATTAGTAGCCCTCCAACAGCCTCAGCCTCTAAGCCAGTCTGATTTACATTCAATAAATTGCCAGCATGGGGATTTCTACATAAACAGCAGTACCGAGAATAAACTGCTAGTACACTGGAAATGAAATTCCCTATATTTAAAGATTTATTCAAGGCAGTAAAAAAGACAAGTTGGATTGAAAACCATCTGAAGCCACAGTAGAAATGTGTCTTTCAAACCATCCATGTAACCTTGTTTCACAAACATTATTTGACAACATGTCGTCAGCCTAAAAAGGGCACCGCAGCATCTTTTATCCCTACTTTTAAATAGAATAGGATAGAAGAGAATAGAATAGAACTTTATTGTCTGTTCAATAGAACAAAAACTCGTCTTGTAACATGGCAACTTAAAAAGATCAACAGCAAGATCACAATAGTAAAATACAGTAACTCACATTATACAAACCTTCACAATAAATAGAAAACACCCCAAACACGAAAAGCACCATGCATCCATCATCACAAATAATTATAGAAGTTTCACAGCAAAATAATACCCTGGCAGCTCAATACACAGGATACATTGAGGGTTAAATAGATTTATAAGAGGGATAATGAAGAGCAACCCTGTATTTCCTGCTCACGTGTGGGTAGTTGTTGACAGTGTATTACAATAATAACCCCTTATATGGGGGGGGGAGGGGGGGGGCACTCATTTTCTCCATCTTTCTCTGGGAAGGCAGAGCTTTCTTCCTCTTCGCCATGTCATATACACTCAGAGTATCCCAGGATGCTTCTCTGGAGGTATTCTAGTTAAAATATTACATTTTCAATACTTTTTGTTCAAAGTTCTTTGGACATTTTTTGCTGCAGTAACAGTAATTCTGAAGACAGCATAAGGTGGGGTCTGGCACCATGTTCTTTCCCCTGTTTTCCTGTAAAATCACAACTTCCTCATTGACCTCTAATACCCCGACCTAAGAAATATTTTTCATGCCAAAATGGTATCTGGATGGATTCCATACTGGTTTGGAGTACTTTGCACTGACAGTGACATTGTGACCGACAAAGTGCTTTCAGTGACTAATTCCATGTTCTGTAATGTTTCAAATGGTTTTAATCCTACATCCCATATACCAGTCAGACTAATAGTTAGTGGTTTTTAAACACAGATCATGCGGCTCTCTCACTGTAGCTGGCTCTCTCAGATGGTTGTGATTAAGTGCCGTCTCCAATGAATTGCTGTGCAGTTATACGAAGAGGTATGTATAATATTTTAACAGCTGGAGCACACAACTCCATTCTTGCCACAAACAGACAGTCCCATACCCCAAATGCTGATCAATCACCTTGTTCTGAACCACAAAATCATTGGTCATGTCTATTCTATTCATGTGGCACATTAGAAACAACCAAAGTTGACTAAAATGTTGCAATACATTGACATCCCAGGACACTGCAGACTATACAACGTAAGTGATTGTGCTGAACATGGAGATATTCAAAAGCAAATTGATGAAAATTCCCAATAACACTCTTGAGCTTGATGAGAAAAAAATAACTGAATGCTGACACAGGGATTCTGTTCAGTTTTCAGGAGTTATTCTTTTCATTTGCAGTTCAAAAATGTTCACTGGTAGAGAGCTCCAATTCCTGAGTCAAGAGCGCCTTACAAACACACCCTGTTAACGGCTGAACTATTGAATATTCAGTATACTTTATTGAAGCAGGATGAAGGATGATGGCAACCAATGCTGAGCGGCTATGAAGGTGGACTTCTTTGCAGTCCCAAAAGAAAAAACAAAACAAAAAAATTTGTAAAATGCTAAGGAATTGTTATTAAAAACAAAAAACTATTACAAAATTTAATCCGGGGTTATTTATATTAACAAAGTAAACTCTGACCTCACAAAACACCGTCCAGGTTATTACATACATAACTTATAGGCAAGTTGTTACAAATTCACATACCTACAAAGATTATTATTTATTTGTCAAGAATCTTCAATCCTCCATGGATTAGAAATGGTCATGTAAGCAAAGACTCACATGTGGAGTGGCTCATACAACCACTGGAGACATTTCTGTCATGGCATAGTAAAAAATCCACACATTGACATTGTACAAACTACAGATTCTCTTCCAGACTTTGGCATAAACATACTTAACAACAGTTCTGGGGTACGACAATCACATTTTCATGTTGTTTTCACATTTTCATTTTCATTTAGTTATATGCTGGATGGGAAAGGTACGATTTTATAGGCTGGGTTACTCTGTTTGATTGGGCACAGAATTTCCAAAAATTTATCACCTTCAGTTGGTTTCAAGCTACACTTCAGGTTGACCAAACCACCTAAACAACGTTCCACAGTTACAACAAATACCAGCAATATTTTCCAAAACTACCACTGACCAAGAAGAAAGAAAACGAAAATCGAGCATGCCAATAGGCCCGGACTGAAAACGGCTCATTCATCTAAAGTACACAATGGAGAAACAATTAATATAGTCTTTGGGTTTCTGTTTTTATCTTAATATTCAAACCTAATTGTCCCCAAAATCTGTCCAGTACGATCAGCAGGAGAGCAAGATTGCTATCCAGCTATCTAGCAAAACCTTTTACAATTTTTTTTAAATATCAAAAGACATCAGGGCAAAGCTTATCATTTATAATACAAGAAAAATCATCTTTCTAAATAGTTTTTCTTTTGTTTCTTTCTTTTAAAGCACAGATATAAAAAAAAAATAGTGGAAAGTTTTCTAGAAAACAGATAAAACAGAGACATCATCTAAAATTTACTTAACAACTCAGCAGTCCAAATAACATAAACCAATGCATTTCTGATCTTATTAATAGAGCAAATGTCTGTTTTTAGAGACAAAAGTTTCTCTCAACCTACAGAAACAACACCACTTCCAAAGAGGCAAGACACATGATAACATCTAAAAAACTGTGGCATTTTTTCTCTTTAGTACATCAAGTGCCTTGATGCTGATTGCGCATAAACTCTTCAGGGAATATGGCAACACTGAATACAAAACATTGCAATTAGACTGAGAATATAGGCACAGTTGATGAGGAAAAGGATGAAATCCCTCACTCCTTTCAGAAAACAGAAAGTTACTGTGCTGCCCTCCAATATGGTATTGACAGCAGTGATCCTTACAGTGTTCTTAAGGTTTGAGGTTTTTAAAAACCCCATCTATTTCACGATATTTCAGTTTCCAGGAATCACAAGCCCTTTTTTTACACAGTAATCATGCAGCATTCCCCTTTGATCATTCATACAGGCCGATAAGAGGCTGCTCATCACAGCATCAGTGTTCTTACAGATAGGAAGTCACCGTTTCCAGATCAGCTGAGTGATAACAGCATTGTTAAGAGTTACATGTTCTTTTATTTGAGATGCCTCTTATACAAAAAAAAAAACCCACAGCCTTATTTGACTGCTACCGCATCCAGCTGAGAGGTAGATTCATTTTGAAACCTATTTACATCTCTGCAGCGAACAGGATGACAGGATACAACAAAGGTGCATCAGCGCTGCCTTACACATGCACTATAAAAAAAAAGGGGGGGGGGGGGGCGGGGGGGCTGGAGTTAAAAATGATCAAACACTATTTACAATG
>JAVQJG010140298.1:0-18238 GCA_036024015.1 Craterocephalus amniculus
GAATGAATGAATGAATGAATGAATGAATGAATGAATGAATGAATGAATGAATGAATGAATGAATGAATGAATGAATGAATGAATGAATATAAAAAAGTTTTCAAGGAACATCTGTTCCCATCCACATGACATCTGGTTTAACAAAGGCCTTGTGCATTTCAACAGGACAATGTGAACTACATACTGCAGCTATTACAGTACAACAGCATTACTTCACAGAAGAAGAGTGTAGGTGCTGAGCTGGCCTGCCTGAAGTCAGGATCTTACACCTATAAAGAACATTTGGTGCATCCTAGGATAAGACCATGTTTCAACTCCAAAACTCAGAAAATCATAACCTGGATGCCCAGGTCTTCAAACTGTTATGAAAAGAAGAGGAGATGCTGCTACATGTGAAACATGCCTCATGTCAACTATTCTTGGACCTGCAGCAGTTATCACAGTTGACAATAGCTAATTTGAGCAGAAAATAATCAAGTTTCTCAATTTAGTCATGTGATATTTATGTTCTGTTTGAACGTCCTTTCATTTTTTCATTTTGTTCAGATATAACATCCCAACCTTACTGGAATTTGGGTTGTGGAAAGACCCAAGTTAACCAGAGACCACATTACTTCTAATCACAATTCTGAATAAAGTCATACTGAATTATTTCAGACCAACAACAAAAACACCAGATTTCTCATTTTCTGTCAACTGATAAAACAAAATGAGTCTTAAGTCAAAGTAATTTTATTTCACTGAGGTTCCAGTGTGAACGCAGGATGTAAAATGCAATGCTGCCTCTGTGTGGTGTTGAGGGTTAATTACTCTAATGTGCAGTTAATGTCTCCAGGGAAATGACTGCTTGACTTTTGGATTATAAACAGTTGGTTGTATGTAATGGTACATGAATATTGCAGACCCAAGATATATTGACTTAGCTGCAGAAGAAGAAGAAAGTTGGGCCAGTTAGAAAAAAACTTCCACTAAACTGTAGCCTTCATCAGCAGCAATCTCTCCTCCCGACTGGAAAGTCAGCTTATCCAGCAAGGTCGTACAAAATAACCTCTTAGATATGTGTACAATGGGTATTTCTTTTAGAATCTTTTAAACAATTCTAATTTACATTTAGTTTGTTTTTTACACCAGTTTGTTTATTCTGGCTGGAAATGGCAGAAACTAGTGCCAAAAGGTAGTGAAACATTAAGACAACGCTGAACATGTACATGAAACTGCCACCAACTCCTCTTTGCTTTGCTTTTTCTTCTGTTTTTTAAACCATCAAAAGTAAATTGGTTAAAGTGTTTGCAATCATTTATGATTCTTTTTTTTTGAGGCAACATTTCATGTGCGCATGTTTTTCTTACCCTGATTTTTTTAAATAAGATTTGCCAAATATTTACAAGAAAGTATTTTAATTACACACTGAAGTGTTTTCTATCATTTAAAAATAAAATATATACATATTTCTAATATTATTTTGTGTTTTACACACCTTTTTGGGGACAAACACTCTACTTCATTGTGTCCGCAGTGCAATGTGTTCACCTTCCTCAAGAAGTATAGACCCTTATGAAGAAATTTCTTTTTACTTTAATAACTAGACAAACTATACTAAACTTTATTTTCTTATACATTTAAATCTGGTGAAACTACATTTTTTATTTGTTATTTTCTTCATATTCTACATGTTCCAGTAGTAATTTTCCACCCTGTTAAAATGGACTTATTACCTTACAGGAAGTGACATCATTTGGTTTAGGAGGGAATTAATCTATAAAAAATGTTGTAAGCACAACTGACATTTTTATCTCACTTTTTTAAACATTGAATGTGTTGGATTTGTGTGAGGCAATCTTAAAGTTTCACCTTGTAATGGCCAATTATGGGAAAGGTTTATTCATTAGAATTTTAAAATACCACATATTAGAGTTTGTTATGAAAGGCGTTCCAGTCAGTTCAGGGTAGCTAACTAAATGTTTATCAGTTAAAGAGCTACAGCTACATTAGCTTAAAAGATCCACCCTGTTATGTTATTGGACCAAACAGGGTGGAATGGGGACATAACAGGCTGGAAATTAGCATTAGAATCGTAAGTATAATCATGAAATACTTTATTAGTTTTATGTTTATACATGTGTGGGTGTTTATGGGTGTGTGAACATAGATAGAAATGTAATTGCATCACATACCCATCTTTATAAGTAATTTTTCACACTTTTTATTACTGAAACATTATTGAAAAACAATCCTTGGTTAAAAAAATTTATTCAATTATATATATTTGGTAAGAAATGGCACCAGTGCTTAGTGCAGTGTTGGTACAGGGCAAAGTGTGATCCAGAACCAGAGACGACAGCCAAGTACTTTCTGAGAGAGAGGAATGGCAGCAGGAAAAGGAGACATGAAAAAAGATTGAACATTGTTTTTATGTGAATTGCAAATTCAGTATCTTCTGTTTAAGTCAAACTTACGGAAAATAAATCATTATTTCTGATGCAGGTCCCCTATTTTATTTTTCTGAGCATAGGAATGCTTTGTTTCACAGAATCATGTACTGTACACACCTTTAGCATGTCATCTCACATTCAAAGGAGATCTAGGAAGAAAATTAATTTCAATTCATTAGCCTACTATACTGGATAGTAAAAAGTATCATTCCAGATATTAAAACTGCAGGACACTAAAAGAAATCATTGTGAAAACACAAATTTTCCACCCGGTTATAGTCTGTTCCCCCCTGTTAGTTTCCATTCCACCCAGTTAGTAAGGATTTTTTTGTAATAGTTCACCAAAAATTGTCATATTGGGAAGTGAGGAACATTAAATGACCTTATAGGTGTAATCTTTTAAAAATAGTAAAATTTTCCATGCTGTCAGTAAAAATGGGAAAAAGGTTTTCCACTTTTTATATAATGCAGACCTATAGCCTACTATTCTTAACTAAATGATCAATAACATTTTCAAGAATAAAACATATTATAATAGCAAAAAGGAAATATTTTTTATTAGAAAATGCTATTATGAATCAATAAATATATATCTAACTATTTGTGGCCAATGTGTAGATGTCCCTAACAAGGTGGAACACATTCAGAGATGATGTTTCAGAAAACTATGCGTAATTATTTTTTTTATCCATTCTTGAGCTTTTTTTTTTTTTTCAAAACTCATGACACCCAAATGTTGCCACAAACAGAGAATCATGTTCAGGGGACCACTAAGTTATGTCAAGCAAGCTGTTTTAGGTTTGATGACTTTCTGGACACTCTTGAATTTCTTTTGAGATGCTGGATGACACTTGGGACCAGACTTAATATGAGTTCAAGGGGCTCATGCCTGTCAGGTCAGCACAGGCATATCTGATGTGTACAGGAGTATTTATGTCACTGCAGCATGCCCAATACCACTACTCACTGAGATATGGTAACACAATACCTACTATACCCCTGAGATATGGTATAGATACTGTATGGTAACAAATCTAAGTTTGTGAGAAAACTGCTGATAGCCTAAATCTTTTTCACGAGTTTCAGTTCAACTTACTCCTTTCAGTCCTAGTGCTGTATTCAAGACATTTGGTCTTTATTCAAAAGATTGATTGCAGTTAGATTTCATTACTGAAGGATCTAAACTGTGCAATAGTTAAATACAGGCTATTATGACTAAGATAGGTTTACAGTTTTTAAAGAGTTTATCAAATAATTAAAGGGTAATAATACATCTGTACTTTTATCATTATTCGTTGATCGTTTAAGCAGCATGTAGCAGCAAGAACGTTTACATGATCTAAATTATAGTCTTCGTAAAAAGAATGATTTTTTTCTTATCAAGCCTTTCAGTCTGCACTGGCAAAAGAATGGAACGAAATTCCAAAAAGTATTAAAAAAAATTGCACTATATTAACTGCGCAAAAATAACTAAAAACGTGGGTAAGCTTGTTGCTCAGTGCTTCCGGGTAGGGCCATGTGCTACATGTGATGTGTGTGATGGCCATGGATGTATACATCCATGGTGATGGCTTACGGCAGCTGGCCCAAGCCACGTGGTTCACATAAACAGCTGTATGAGACAAAAAGACGCTTTGTCCAGTTATCACACGGCTAGTTTCGTGTAGGTCGGAAACAGCCTATCCCTCTTTATTTTTATTTTATTTTATTGGTAAATTCACAATATCATTCCACTAATTTAAATTATGGGACAGCAAACACTTTTTAAAAAAAGACGTCACTAAAAGAAAAAAAAGTAATCCTTCATTTGCAAGTGTTCAAATGGGGTGTAGTCATTTATTCCTCTAGTGTAGGAGAGGCGCGTTCGCGATGCAAATATACGAACTTATGATTGGTTTACACACTCATGGGGGCGGGGTTATGTTCGCGCGCAGTGCTGGAGAGAAGCTGCGGCTGCGAGTTCTCAGTCTTTCCTGTCCTATGTCCAACGAGTAGACAGGGCCACGTGCATACAATAGAAATTTTGTTACCTGCATCTTCTTACCTAGTTCATTTGTGTTTCTTTGAAACACACAACAGAAACAACCATGGTGAAGTTAGCCAAGGTAAGACTAAACTACGTGTTCTTAATGTTACTATGTGTGCGCAATAGCATTTAAAATGAGGCTGTGTTTACGCACGAGGCCTTCGTGCAGACGTTGCTGCGTTTGTGAGAAATGGAGAAACTTTAGTGAGACAACACGTGTCGCCATGTGTGACAACGACTGAATTATTTTCGGACATTTCGATTTGATTCTACTTATCCGGGAATACACGTTGCACGTGAAACGCTAATGTCTAGAGTAGAACACGTTAAGCCGTGTGGTTAGGTCAGGCCTTGCTTGGCCTACTAATGCAAAACGCCTGATTTGCAATGGCGTTGACGCGCGCTCTCGATTTAATCGTGGGATTTTAACTTGCATTAAGCTTGATCTTGAGGAAAAGCACAAAACCGACACTGCCACCAAAAACAGTTTAGCACTTTACATGATATTCGAATATCATGTGATAATTAATCTCAGCTATTAGCATTAGCATTTTTTTTTTCAAGATTGGTTTCTCTCACGTGATTTGCTAGCATTTATTGGTATCGTTGCTTTACTTATTTTATCGGTATTATTTGTTGGAAACTAAGTTAAATGCATTATGCGCTGACAGCTTTGAAACATGTAGTCTATGAATAGAATAATCTGTTAGCTAGGATGCTAGCTAAATTTCTTGAGCTCCACGTGGGCTGGGCGCTCACTCTTAAAGTGATACACGAGGTGAAACTCCGTAACCCAGAAACTTTATTTCCGTGCTGTTACTCGGCTTTTACTACGCAGTTGCGTGTTGATGCGCACATTCAGCAGTCCATGAATTTAAAATAACAGGTGATGTCGACGGATTTTTTTGTTAAAAACTTTGAAATGGTGCATGTGGGTTAAACCAATCATGTTGGCACACATTGTAACATGGTACCCTATTATCGATGAGGGCTTTTTTTTTTAACAACGTTAAGCAATTTGTTTATTGTCATTTGTTCTTTTTTTCAGACACCAAATAAGCAGATTCAGAAGAAAAAAGCCCCCCCACCCCCTAAAGAAGTTGAGGAATCCAGTGAAGAGGACAGCAGTGATGAGGAGGAAGAGGTATACATATAATTTTATTGTGGTTCAGCTTATTTAAATGTTTTGGGCAAAAATGATGTATGTGGTTTTATTCTATTTTAATTACAGAGCCCTCCTCTGAAAGTTGCTAAGAAAGCCACTCCAGCAAAAGCCACCCAAGCCGCCAAGAACGGGACCAAGGCCAAAAAAGCAGAAAGTGATGATGATGATGATTCTAGTAAGTGACAAAGTGATACACTCATATATTTAAAAGAAAATACATTTTATTTTACCTGTGACAAATTACACACAATAGTGCATAATAGTAATCACACCAGCTACAACAAAAATAACAAACTATAACTATTGCTATTATTAACATTGAGCCATGAAGAATACCATGCAAACGAAACGAAAATGCACAAAGACATAGTACTGTTACTTTAATTGCAAGAGTACAGTTGTCAGTCTTATTTTTCAGCCTGTAATTTTACGCTATGTATGCTTTACATTCTAGTCACCCATGTGACCATAGTTTTGAATCAGAATCATTTTCATATATTTTCAATGTTTGGTTTTGGGGTTTGCATTTTCGGAAGGTGAAAAGTGGATCACTTTTCACCTTCACTGAGGAATCAGGAGTCAGCATGGTCATTGCTTGGAAATGAAATGCTATATTAAATGTACCTGATTTTTAAATTGGTCATTTTAAAAGAGTTGTCAGATTTTAACAAACACAATTTTTACATTGTCTGCTTTAAAGGTATTGCTCTCAATTATATAACTCTGTATTGATTTAAATGCAGTTAACTCTCTGACCTGGTTATGACTTATAAACTAGTCTGAACCAAAAATATGTTTTGACAAAGTTTTTTTCTGAACTACAGAAGAGTCATCAGAGGAGGAAGCACCTCCACCAAAGAAGACCCCTGCAAAGGCAACCCCAGCTAAGGCCACTCCAGCTAAGGCAGCCCCTGCAAAGGCAGATGATTCTGATGATGATGATGGTATGAAGTGATCAAGAGTAGATGGCAAATCCATCTTATGTTCAAGTTTTAAGTGAAATACACATGAAACCCTCCTTTTCTTGGCATGCATGTGGTTGTGAAGTACTCATGTGTGTAATGTACGGAGGCAAAACAAAGGCAGCGCTATGTCTTCGGTGCTGGTGTGTTTTTATTGTCTGCCAGTTCTATCCTCAATCGCTGTCACACTGCTTCATTTTTTAATAAGATGCACCGTTTGGAGCCTTTAATTGCCACAACCAAGACTCAACTTTTGTGTTTCTTTTGTCTAGATGAGTCGGAGGAGGAAGCCCCCCCTCCCAAGAAAGTAGCAAAGCCTACTGCAAAGCCCGCTGCAAAGCCAGCTGCAAAGGCCAAGCCTGCAAAAGAGTCCTCTGATGATGATGATGATGACGACGAAGAAGATTCAGAGGAGGAGGCTCCACCCCCCAAAAAGGCTACTCCTGCTAAACCAGCAGCCAAAGCTCCTGCCAAGGCAGCAGCTAAAGCTCAGGCTGCTGAGGAGTCTGATGATGACGACGACGATGATGATGAGTCGGAAGAGGAGGCTCCACCCCCCAAAAAAGCTACTCCAGCTAAACCAGCTGCCAAAGCTGCTGCAAAGCCAGTGGCTAAAGCACAGGCTGCTGAGGAGTCTGATGACGACGACGATGATGACGAAGATGGTAAGCTTTAATTTAACATGTTCTTTGCTGCAATCTTTTATGCAGTTGTGTATTTTGAAGCTATTGACAGTTGTGTGATGATCACAAAGGGACTTAATACTGAACTTGTATGATGTCACTTTTCGTGTATCTGACATGGGTTTTTTGCAGATGCTTAAATGGCTTGAATTTAGTCAGAGTTTTAATCCCCTTCCGTGCTTGTGTTTTTCAGATTCTGAAGAGGAAATGGACACCACCCCTGCTCCAGCTGTCGCAAAGGCAAAGAAAGCGGGCATGGTAAAGGCCAAAGAAGAGTCAGAAGATGACGATGAGGAGGAGGATGACGACGAGGATGATGACGACGAGGAAGAAGAGGGTAAGTTTTAGTGTTTCGATGCTTTTTTAAGGAGGGGGGCAAACAAACTTTGGCCAATTCATCACCCAAATATTTTTTATTTTACTTGTGATCGGTTATGTCTATATCCTCATCCTGTGTTTTCTGCAGTCTGGTTGAGACTTTGTATTAGATTTTTCTTTTCTTTCTTTTACTTCCCACTTTTTAATTTCCGTTTTGTTTTTTCAACAGAAGCTCCAGCAAAACCTGCAAAGAGAAAGGCAGAAAGCAAAAAGGAAACGCCACCTGCTAAGAAAGCAAAGTCCGATGGAGAAGGTAAATGAATGCACTTACTGATGAATTGAAATTTTCCTGATTTGATTTAAAAAGGAATTTTAATACGTTTGGGATACCATGTCATTTTGGATCGAACCAAGTTTGCGTTCCCAATCATTAGACTCTGTGTGAAATTTTGGATGTATTCTTCTATTTGTCAGGGTACTGTCTATTTGTTGGAAACCTGAACTCAAATAAAGATTTTGAAGAGATCAAAACTTCTTTGAAGAAATTCTTCACCAAAAACAGCCTTGAGGTTGTTGATGTGCGGCTAGGAGGATCAAAGTAAGTCATCTAGAAGAAATATATTTCTCTCCACTGTCTGTACAAAACTTTGTTTTCCTTACATGCCATTTGTCACTTTTAAAATTGTCATCAGTAATCAAAAACATCACATTAGATTTATAGTCAGATTTATAGAAATGATGTAGTTTATCTCAAACTGAGCTCATTAGTGACTTTGAATCTTTATCTTCTACCAAAGAAGTAAAATGTGAAACTAAGATCAATGCAACATTGAAATGTAATAATTCTTGTGATTTGCGGTAACAGGAAATTTGGCTATGTAGAATTTGCATCAGAGGAGGACATGAACAAAGCACTGGAACTCAATGGGAAGAAGGTTATGGGTCAAGAAGTGAAGCTGGACAAGGCCCGCAGCAAAGAGAACTCACAGGAAGGCAAGAAAGGTAATCTGCACACCTCTGAAAACTTAAAACATTCCCTATTCCTTACTGTTGAATTAAGTTCTTTTATTTTCAATACTGACACTGACATTTGTCCCACAGAGAGGGATGCACGGACGCTGTTTGTAAAAAATCTTCCATTCTCTGTAACGGTTGATGACCTAAAAGAATTGTTTGAGGATGCTGTTGATGTCAGACTACCTCAAGGCCAGAATGGTTCAAACAGAGGGTAAGAATACACTGCTACCTACACAACATTTGTCATTGCAAGTTTTACAGAAAAATTAACAAAAAAAACTAATCATGGATAGTACAGGACAGTCCGTTTTCAGGTTTTCTATTGCTCTAACTTGCAATATAGAGCTATTTGTGGTATTATAGTCTGCTTCTTTTTCCTACTTTCTGCAGCATTGCCTACATTGAGTTTAAGACAGAGGCTGAAGCAGAGAAGATGTTGGAGGAGGCTCAGGGAGCAGATCTGCAAGGGAGGTCTATAATGGTTGATTATGTTGGAGAAAAAAGTCAAAAAGGAGCCAAGGTTGCAGGTAAGATGCTTGTTTATGCACTTTAAGTACAGGAGTTTTTGTAAGTGACATGAATTCTTAACTCCCTTTTTATATTCACCTATAAGTAGGACTGTTCCATACCACCCAGTTAGGATGCAAACATGCATTTGGAAATTTTGACCATTTTAAAGATATTCACAAGTAAATAATTGTCTGTTTTTTCTGCCACAGCAGGAGCCAACAAAACTCTGGTGGTGAATAATCTTGCCTTCAGCGCTACAGAGGAAGTGTTACAATCCTCATTTGAGAAGGCCGTCTCTGTTAGGATCCCACAAAGAGACGGAAGGCCCAAAGGGTAATGCATGGATTTTAAATTTTTTTGTTCTCCAAATCAAAAGGTGTGCGTCTAAATGTATTTTACCTTCTCATGAGCTCCTCTCAATCTTGCCAATGATTCTGCATGGATTCGCACGAGAAGCAGAGCTTAAGCACAGTTAGAACAGGCCTGCCCAATCCACATGGGTGTTGCCAATGTCTGCTGTGCAACAGATTAAACTGAAGTTTTAGTTTTCTGAACTGCAAAAGCATTTTTATACCTAAATCCAGATTTGAGGCCAAGTAGGAAAAATCAACCATTACTCGTTAAATTATGTAAAAACTATGCCTTCTCCCTTTTTTTTTTTTAGCTTTGCATTTATAGAGTTTGAGAGTGCAGATGATGCCAAGGAAGCTCTTGAGAACTTGAACAACACAGAAATTGAAGGTCGAACAATCCGACTGGAGTACAGCCAGAACAGCGGTGGAAGAGATGGAGGCAGAGGGAACTCTGGTAAGTCTTAAACCTGATTCATCTATTCAACAGATATCCCAAATTGTCCAGATGTGATGAAAACTTGATCCCTTGAGACACTGTGAAGAAAGTCAAAGATAGTCAAGTCCTGATCTGGTCTGCACGAGAGGGTCTGACATATCAAAGCAGTAGTATTTGTGCAATTGATAAATGAGCTATTTTCTTACTGACACCTTCTCCTCTACCAGGTCCAACAAAAACCCTCTTTGTCAAGGGTCTCTCTGAGGACACAACAGACCAGACTCTGAAGGAGGCCTTTGACAGTGCTGTAGCAGCCAGGATAGTTACAGACAGAGACACAGGGTCATCAAAAGGGTAAGTACAGGGAATCGTATTTTAACGTTTCTGAGAAATGAACCCTTGCTAAGCATTTGGGCAACATAAACACAACTAAACACGCATGGGTCGTTTGGTTTTTGATGTTCGATTTGGGAATTTCAACGGTTGGGGGAAACGAAGTGAACTAGTTCTGTCATGGACAGTATTGTGATTCCAGCCTTTCAGTTCCTTTTTTGCCCATTAGAAGTGGGAACCCAATGAACAAGCTTCCTGGTCCAACACACACAGCACAAACTCAACAGGCAGAAAACCAAATAAGAACAAATTAGAAATATCTGTAGAAAAGCTGGCATATAACACCAAGAAATAAGTGACTCAAACCATGCAACCTGAAAGGGATTATAGTAGTCAGTGACAATTCTGACGGTACCTTGAGGCCAAGATGGTTCCTAATTTTAAGCATAGTTTTGCAAAACAGACATTTTGTTTTGCAAAACTGTTAACATGGGCAGATTGCACAACTTGGACCCACTCAATACACTGTTTTAATGCAGGTTGTTTGTTATTCCTTACATCAGCCCAGGATGGAGAATAAACTACCTGTGTTTTGCGGAGTAGATCCATGCTTTATGGCTATTATCCTTACCTCTGCAAGAGAGATATCATTCAATGTGTTTACACTGACAGAGTTGTGAATAATTTAATAAAGCAAGAAAAAAGCTTATGCTCTTAAAGGGACCAGCTATAGCAGCTAGTTTTTTTTAGCGAAAAACATATATTTAAACATTGGTCAGTGTTTTAGGCTTAAAGTTTAATGGCTCCTTGGGTCTTGATCGGTTGCAACAATTCTGTACATGTATAAGAGTAGATGATAACTTAAGGTCAGAAGTTTTTAGTTTTGTTTTATAGCTTGTTGAATTTTCTTTGTTTTATCTGACTGTGACATCTTGTCCCAACAGCTTCGGCTTTGTTGATTTTGACAATGAACAAGACTGCAAGGCAGCCAAAGAAGCAATGGAAGATGGCGAGATAGACGGCAGCAAGGTGACCCTAGACTACGCCAGGCCCAAGGGCGAGGGTGGTTTCCGTGGAGGCAGAGGGGGCGGCGGCGGCGGCGGATTTGGTGGATTTGGCGGCCGCGGCGGTTTCAGGGGAGGCCGCGGTGGAGGCAGGGGAGGAGGAAGAGGAGGACATCGTGGAGGTGGCGGTTTTGGAGGTGGACGTGGTGGACGAGGCGGTTTTGGAGGTGTGATATTGTTTATTGTTGGTCAAAAAGTAACATCTGTAGGATTGTGATGCATGCAGTGACATAAATATATATATTTTTTAAGTTCTATTCAGTACTTGTTTTTTTTCTTCAAAGCAAAATTTTATGATTTGTGTATCTAACCAGTTGCTTGTTTTTCTTTTCAGGTGGAAGAGGTGGTGGATTTGGATCAAAACCCCAGGGGAAGAAAATCAAGTTTGATGACTAAAGTCATTTTAGGTTTTGAAAGGACTCTGGTTTCATCGATTTTTCAGAGCTTTTGGACATTCCAGAAAGCGTCATGGTATATATTTAACTGTTAACGGGCATTTTTAGCCCTGTGTTTAGACCCCTCCCTCCCTTCTTCTCACTCACCTGCTACTTCCTGCTGTGCCAGAATGGTACTCCCGACCTTTTCAAGAGCTGAATGTCCTGAACGAAAACCCACATCTCTTGCCCTCCTAAGCCGTTTTGTCAGATGCATTGTGTAAATTTAAACAGTTTGTATGATTTTCATTTTACCTTTTGTAAAAAAAAAAATTACACATCCATATGTTTTTATTTTATTTTGTCAAGTTTTCTTTAGATGCCAAGTTTTACTGTGCAAAAGTAATTTTGATAGTCCATGCTCAAGTTTTTTTTTTTGAATGTTTGCCATGGTTGTTTGGGGCTGAGAATCTGAATGTGGATGAAAGATGTCTATGTAACATAAAAATGTTTGTAGTGCATTGACAAATTTTTTTCCCCCCTATATTTCAACATTTTCACATCAAATAAAACCTCGTAGGTGTTGATTTTTATATCTTAATGCAGCTTTGAATTATCAGGTTCTTGGTTGTAAATATTCGCTGGAAAACTGGATAAGGGCAATTGTTCACTGAGCTGCAAGCAAGATTCATTTGGTTTAGTTTGGAGCAGGTTCACAAATGCAATAGCATCCTGGTAAAGCAGGTGTTGCAAATGGACTGTGTCTAACTATCGTTGAAACGACTGATCTTACTAGAGAGGTCCTCTAGATGTGGTCTCATTTTGTGATAGTTTTTATGCAGCAGAATTTTAGTTTCCTGTTCAGAAGCTTATAACTTCAAAAAACAAAACGGTCGAAGAATTTGGTTGTTTAGAACTGCAAAGCTACTTGTGAACAAAGGTTTTCTATTGGTTTGTCCCATGAAAGGGCAATTTTGTTTTTATAGCAGGTACAATTGTCAGTCACAGCTGACATAAAACAAGGTGTAGTAGCTCTGTATATTTACGTTTCATTTTGAAGGATATGATTGGAGTTACCAAACTCATAATAGATTAGTCCTTATGCATCTTATCACCTGTAGAAGGGCTGAAGAATGAATCATTAGTCCTGCAGATTAAATTTGACCACTTATAGCCACAGCTGCTTTAAAACGTTTGCTCACAGTTGCCACAACTAACAGAAATTCTGAAAAGCCGCTGATATAAAAACCATTTAAGTGTTTTTTCCAATAAAATGTGAATCCAAATTTCTATATATCAGTTGAGGTCAGATGAAAACTCAATAGACCTGTCCTGGTCTGATGCCCAGTGCTGAGTTCTGGTACATCCGGCTTTCGGTGGCCTTTGTGAGATAAAAACACCTGTTGTATGGTGTCCTAGCTGATGGGTTGAAAATAGCCATGTTGTTTTTAGGGCCAGTCAGGTTTCTAACTGCAAACTTTAAAGTTGCGGATCTTGCCAAAGTTACAATTTAGGAAAAATTTACTTAAACCAGACAATTAACCAAGGATCCCCAGGTTGGTTGTTTTTAATGGAAGATTAGAGAATTTCATAGCTGCTCTAAGAGATCAGCTTTAATATTGGTCGTCAGAAAACGAAATCTATTCTTCTAAATGCAACAAAACAACCGGCTCATTGTTTCACTAGAGGAATTTCTCTGTTCCTATCAGGTGACTATTGAACCGTTATGCTGCAGTTACCAGTAACGTTCATTAATCAAAACAAATCAGTTTGGTCCTACGAGGTCCGCAGTCCGGCAAGTTTTCAGTCTGTTCATGCTTCAACACACCTTCATTGAATTTAATGGAGTTAACAGCCAAGCGCATGCTGCACAATAACTCCTTGATGTGTCAGGTGTGTGTGTGGACCACAGACACATGGAAAACCTGCTGGATTACAGCCTTTTTTTTTAGCATCCCTGGTCATTGGTCAAGTCTACTGAGTATAAATGCACAGACAAAACATAAGAAGTGATATAAGAAGTATTATAAAATTGGCCTCATGGTGGCACTAGAGGAAAAGCCACTGATGACACAGAAGCAAACTAAACATGATGCATCTGATATCAGTGCTTCAGCAACACTTGAAAACGTGGCTGACTGAAAATGCTCATCTTACTCTGCCATCTATCACTATCTCAGACTGTTACAGCTTGACTTGTCAGAACTCCTGGTCTCTTGGTTACTTTGGTCACATCTCACCTTTAGTACTTAAAAAAACATCCCCAATATTATCTAGAAGGCTTCTAATGCATTTAAATAGCTCTCTGTACTATACATAAACTACTGTAAAAGATTCTCAACCACTTCTATTTTGCATACCATATTAAACAGTAATAAGCCCAAAATGTGATGGAATCTTTCGCATTTTGGTGGCTGAATGAAATCAAACCAACACTGTTTCTGGTAAGGAGATAGAGTGGTTTGGTCTGATTAACACTGGCTATGAGCTGCGGCAGGTTTCTCTGTCAGCGACACCAGCAGACGGGGGACAGTACACCGCTGTCATACGATTGTCCTGGCAACTGAACAGTGATCTTTGTATCTGAAGGTGCCTGGTTGAGGGCCCCTGATGATGGCACCAGTGAATCACCCCATTTAGAGATTTGTTGCTTTCCGCCTTGAACACTGACAGAGGTCATGCTAGCTATTCTCTGTGGCGTTATGTCAGCCGTCTAGAATGACTTGAAGGGTTTCTCCTCTTTTGTTTTTAACCCCAGAAGACTGCTCACAGCTCAGTTTTGTTTCAAGTGGCACTCTTTTGTTTCTGCTTTTGAATTGTGTTTTGTATGAATAGGCTGTTTTCTTGGGTTATATACATAAATAACAGAAGTTAGCTTAAAAAATCCAGCAGTGCTAGCACAGTGGCTGCACTGATTCATTGGGAACTTTTGTAAGAAAAACATGCTTCAGGCAGCTTTTACATTTTTTAATCAGTAAAGTTAAACTATGAAAGAGCCTATTAATAAAGTTTTATTCTACTTTAACGGGTCACTGGGAAAACAGAAAGCATTGAAACTGATAGCTATCTTGTTTATTTAGCTAATCTAAGGTCTCAGAATCTTCACAGAGGATCTTTGTCCTCATGGCATCATGACATAGTGCCAGATAGTGATCTATTGTTAAATAATTCCTTGGCTTTTTTTCCCGGCGTGATATGGGGAGTCTGAGATGTCACTATCTCATATCAAAATGGGCACATGAGTACCAATTTATATTCCACACATTGTGTGGATGTTTGCAAACTACTTAAGTTATAGCCTTTGTAGATAGTTTTAACAACTTTCTACTTCCCCATTAGTTTGAAAAGCTGTTGTTTCAGGATGTCACAAGTACAAATTTAAATAAAAACCAACAGTATACTCTGTATATTATCACAATGTGTCAGTTCAGGCAAACTTTTGATGAGTAGGCTATCCCATCACGCAGAAAAGTTGTGTAACTGAAGCTTTATCCTATATTTTCTCATTATAATCTGTTAACTCATAAGCAGCCGAATGCCCTCAGAGAGTTATAACTCAGTGTGACTAATGCTCAGCAATTTGAGCACTTCCTTATTGAATAAATGAAATTGCTGCGTTTCTTCTGTATGCTTCTCCACTGAGGTTAATTTAAGCTTTCACTTCTCCTAATCATGTTTTTTTTCTTTTAATGATCACCTCAAGATGAATTATTTACTCATTTCTGCTGGCATTCTACACAATCCCACGTGCTCTAACATGTGAGCTCAATGGCAGTGTTGGCGCTCCACAAGAGGCCTTTGACATCAAAAGCTTCCTCCAATTAGTGTCAGTAAATATGAAGCTCCCGCTTTGCATGCAGAGGAGAAAACTGGCTACGTACAGACAAATATCACTGGAGTGGGAAATTTACACTAGTTTACAGTAAAAGTTTGGCAGGTGCTTGAGTCGGTTTTCTGGACAAGTGTTTTGCTTTCTTCTCATTTTGCCTGGGAACAAAAAGTTATAATTGAATCATGATGGCACAGTCAGAGAGTTTTGGTTTAGTTCATGTCAGGTTTCTAGTTTGAGTCTCGTGTTTGCTCTCTGGTTTTCAGTTAAGCTTCCTTGTGGTCGGGTCAGGGTTTCTATGTATTCATTCTTTATTTTGTTCTGTTCTTCATTTGCCCGCCAACGCTTGCCTTAGTTATTTGTAGTTTCTTAAGAAGCCTATGTAAGCAGCTCTGTCTCTTAATTTTAAAATCATGCAGTTCATTAACCTGCGCTTCCTCCTTCACCATGAAATTATTAATTCTGGGTATAGGTTTTCTATTTTTACACATATTTGAGGGTTTGGATGAGAGAAGAATCAAGTGTGTTTATTTCTCATTGCTTTACAAGCTTAAAATGCAGACTGTCTCCCTCCTTGGATGCTCTAAGTATCTCAGAGTATCTTTTCTCTGAGTCAGAGAAAAATATTAAAGCAACCCGAGATAAAAACCTTGTGTTTAAATATATGTAAAATTTGGTGCCCTCTCAGAAACAGTGTCCTTTTTTTGTACCTTTGAACATGGCTGTTCTATAACTGATTCCTCACTTTGCTTTGTCAGATGATCTTGCCAATGTTTGCCCTCAATAGAAACAACAGTAAATGATAGGTATGTTCTTTGTCAGGTTGTATCCAATAAACCCCATGATAAATGATACAACAATCCAACAATAGAAACAATTCAGCTCATAGGTTTGACTTTGGATCACTTTAACAAAGAGGGCAGTTTAAAGAGATAAATCTTGAGGTATGCATCTGTGCTGCATTCAAACGAATGAAACACAATATAGAGAAGATCCTGTTTCTCTATAGCTCCGTTGTCTTTGTGCCTCAAGGAAATTGTCAAGAACAAGAAAAAGGAATTAATTTTGTTACCCTATGCCCTCTTTGTCCTTTGTGGCCAATGTAAAGCCCCCTACAATATCTTCACTTTATTACAGTTTCAGTTGCAGCTGTTTTAGCGCAAGTGATGAAAAAAACGTTACTTGACAGGAACACTTAAAATAAACAGCGTGAAATGCCCCCACAAAGCAGGTGTCTGTGAGGCGGCTTTCTGAGAATTTAAGCAAAATACTGTGTACAAAGTTTTTCTTTTATGGAAATATATTCTCTGCTGTAAGCCTTGTTGCACAAGCGTCTAAAAATGGGTTGAAGCAATCTTTCATTTTCAAATAGCAAATATATGACGACCGATTTGCAATATATAGGACAGACCTCAATTAAAGAAATAATTCTGTTTAAATAAACAGCCAACATAACGTTTGAAAGACCCTTTTATGATTTTTCTCTGTTTGAACATATATGTTCTCCCGACTGTTCAGTTGCGGAACTGATACTCCCATGGCAACACTTGACACTTTTGTTAGATGACCTGATCAGGATTTTCACATCGATGTTGCGTGCTAATAAGCCGCAACACAAAAACAGTTAATCTAGGACAGATTTCCAAAGACACCAGCATTGTCAAGATGTTTATTTACAAAAGATATTTTATGTACACGGTGACTTTTACACACATTTACATGATTAGGACCTAATCATCTCCCACCATACCCATAACTTTTCCATATTCCATTAATATGTTTATTTGTTGCTTTAAATTAAATACAAGATGCCCACATTTGCCTCCCTTTAATTGGGCCAATAGTTAAATAAACATGTCCTACACTCGTACCATCAAAGGTTTCATTTCACAGTGTCATTGTAAACCCTTAACCAAATTCATGTCAAGTAGATATCAATACATTCAAATCCACAGACAACAAGTTTAACTAGTATATATACTAGTTTATATAGTATATAAGTCTCTTTTTAAAAGGAAAGAAATTCCAGTAGTATGCATGGAGTAGATGTCCACATCAAGTCAGTTATGTTTCAAACAGAGGAGTGCAAGGACCTGTACAGTACAGCAAGTCTAATCATATTTTCAGAAAATGATGTGGTGGCACAAAAAGAGAATGAATAGTAATGAAGTGTTTTTTGTCCAAATCAGTGAGGTAGAGCCCCTTATTTAATTTTTCCTGACGTAAGAAAATATTTTGAGTCATTGGAGCGTGCCACACTGGTCTGAACTGAAGTAGTGTGTGAAACTGTAAACAGAGAACTACAGGCTGTTCAACATGTGCAGTTATATTCAATACGCACTGATAACTGCTGCCCTAACCAAAATATGCCACACTGAATAAAATATATTGATGACAAGTGACCACATTTCCTTTTGAAGGAAATGAGCCTAAAATCGGAAGCCTTGTCACAGGAAGAGTTTCATTACCAGAGACGATTTGGATTCAGGATTCCCGATTCAATACAACTGCAGAGAGGGATTCCTCTCCCTACCATAGAGGAGGCGTGTGTATATCCATGTTAGGGCTGGGCGATATGGACAAAAAATAAAATCCCAGATTTTTTTAAACCAAATCGGATTTTCGATTTTAATTGATTTTCTTTAATCTTCCTGTCTTTTTCCTTAAAACAGATCACAAATATCAGATTTTATGGGAAAACATGCTTTTATTTCAATCACCCATTCAGGAAGTTGA
>JAVQJG010140313.1:0-16329 GCA_036024015.1 Craterocephalus amniculus
TTCATACTGCCAGGGTTTTGGAGCATTTTGGCTCATCTTTGAAGATCCACAGTATATAGTTATATGATTACAGAAACATGGTGACTACAGAAAGTAGGAGTAGATTATCTTCTACATCATGAAAAAGGTTTGTTTCTAGCATTTTCTGTTCTTTAGTAATTTGCAACAGAAGTGCCTGCTTTTGAGCAAGAAACGGAGAAAATTAACTTTTGGTGCAACAAAGCACTTTGAGCAAAAATGTAACTATGATGCCAGTATTTTTTACTTTAGTTATACATCCAAACATTTGTCTACTTTTCTGTAACAGCAAAACAACGCTCAAAAAACGGTTTTGGTGGCAAAATAAAATCTTTCACAACAAAAAGCAACAATAATTTAGTTTCATTACAGAACAATTTTGGCAAAAAAAAAAAAGATGATCCATTTCCTTCCTTTCCCCATAGCGTGTGTGTATGTGCACTTACAGTGGCGGTGAAAAAATGCTAACCATTCATCAGAAGTGTGTGGGTCAGGTTTACTCTCTGATCCGGATTCAGCTGATGAATCGTGCTGCTTGGATGACGCACTTTGATGACAGCTGCTTGGCCCATTGTCATTCATAGCACCTGCCGCTGGCGCACATTGCAGTCTAATTCTGCCTTCACGTGCTATCGTATTTATGGTAAATACCAAAAAACGACGCACATGAACACCCACTCATGTCGTAATTTCCACTGGGAAACTGGAAAAATCTTATGATACTCAAGCTGCTGAGATGAGATCAACTTTGACCTTTCAACATGGCGGAGAGCAGCGAGATGATTGTGTTTGGTAAATATTACGTTATGCTAAAAGTTCTCTGCTGCTGTTTGTAGCCTTCTCAATGCTGTTGCATAGATTTGTTTATATAGTATCTCCATTTAAACTTATGTCATTTAAAAAAATAATTTAATTATTGTTCGCTTTTTGTCCACCATGTTTCTCTTCATAAAAAGCACTGGAAATGTCCCTTTTACAGGTGGAAAGGATCACCTTTCCCATTCCACATGAAGGCAGCAATAGTTCAGCACGTTGATCATGTCTTTGATCGAACATGACACTCTCTGTCATCGAACCTCCGCGATACATACTCTGCTCCAAAATATTCTGCTTGGATTGTTTTTAAGTACATTTCGCCGTTTTCTGTCAATATCTCGCCAAACCAAGCCTTAACTTCCTGCGGCGCTGCAACCTTTTTATTTGACAGATGAGCTCCGCCAAAGTGTCCCGCAGCTCCCCCCATTAATAAAAACACACAAATTTGAAAAGACGTCAAATGGTCAATAGGCTACTTGATTGGTTGTAGGGATTAGGGAATAATGCACGACGAGAGCTATCAACCAATGAAAGCTTGAATCATGCTTTTGAAAACGGGTGCGTATTCCACTCTCGGAGAATATTATATTTTTTGAGGAAAAAAATACTGACAGAAATAACGTACTCATTAGCGTAATACTGATTGTAACGGAGTGAAAGTACAAAAAAATAATCACAAATTTACTCAAGTAAAAGTAAAAGTATTCCAAAATAAATCTACTCACACAATTTTTTTTCAAAAATTTACTTAAGTAAATGTAACGGAGTAAATGTAGCTCGTTACTACCCACCTCTGCTTACAGCACACACAGTGGAGTGGAAGAGTTTCCCCGTATCCCTCAGAGAGGTAACCTAATGCCTCGGAGTAGGATGACGCATCCTATTCCATATTTATTACTGCATATTTGTTCCTGGGATAATCAGCGTAACAGTTCTTCAAGAGTCTGACTTAGATGAGTACCCTCCCTGTGAATGAACGTGCTCACCGCATCACCAGCTGTGCTCAGTTTATTCTTTAATAAACTTTTTTTTTTAATGATATGGCTCCAAACAAACAGATTTTTTTCACCTCAGAGTCTTGAATTTTTGTACCCTGTTTGTGCTGAGTGGACCTGCAGGAGAAAAAAAACAAAAGAAGAAGAAGTAGCTTGGGCGTTTCAAGGCCATGGTCAAGATAGGATTTCCTCACCTCTCGGTTATAAATAATTCACCTGAGGAGAGGCACATAAGAAAAGGATGTGTCTCCAGGAGCAGAGGATCTAAAGAGGAAGAGCGAGGAACAAGGGAGAGGTTGGTGGAGGATGGAAGAGGCGGTGAGGAAACGACCAATAATCTCGGCTAGAGAAAGAGGTCAGTTTGCCAACTGTGAACGCCTGCGTGTGCATATGCATGTTTGTGTGTGGGTGTGTGTGTGTGTGTGTGTGCATCCACATGGATTATATTAGAGCTTAAGCGGTTGTGCTATGAAATCTCTCGCAACATTACAGAGTCATTGCTACATACTTGTTTGAGATTTCTACTTTGTTTAGAATTCGTTCCCAAACAAGCAGAGGAAGAACGCTAAGATGCATAACCGTAGAAAATAAGTCAAAGAGCTCCATATGGAAATCATCAGTGACAATGCAGCCGGAGCCACAGTGTGGTGGGTGTGCAGCACTGCTGCTGCTTCGAGCGGACTCTGTTGCATCATTCTCATCACTGTCCTCCTCCTCCTCCTCCTCCTCCTCCTCCTCACCGCCAGGCCCCGGCCCTGGACGCTACGCTCTGCCCCCTACAGTCGGATACATCAACCATGATTTCACCAAGCCCAACAGCCCTGCGTACTCCTTTCACAGCCGCATGAGCAGCGCTTGTGAGTTTTCGGATCTAAATCTTTAAATCTCACAGGGACTTGTTTTATCTGTCCCAGTTTTGGCTCCATGAGGATAGGAACACTTCATACTCCAACTCAGATCCACGTTAAAAGTGTCTTACACACCCCCACATGAGTCTTAATCTTTCTAGTAGTTGTTGTTTTTTGGGAAAATGAAGGTAAAAGGGCTGCTTGAAAGTGTGGATTTTCTTTTCTGTAGTGGTCTCTGTAGACTCCAGCCCAGGACCGAGGTACCATGTTGGTGCCAAGGTAACGCGATTTGGCCGGATGGAGACGCCATCCTACTCCATTTCAGGCAGAGGGAGACGTATTGGGAACAAAGGTGAGAAACAGGTGGCTTGAACTTCATCGTTTGTAAACAGAACACAACAAGAAGTTGGTTCGACTTGTGAATGAAATACCTTGAGCAAACACAGGCAGGTTATTAGGTAAAGGAAATTTCCTCTTAAGTTTGAGGTTAGAAAAAGGCTTTAAAGCTACGTGTCAATCTGAAGAGGTATGTTTTATTTCATTGAATCCAAACAACTGTGTGTTCATGTTTGCAGATGAGCGGTTTCAGACTCCGGGACCGGGCGCCTACAGCCCAGAGAGAGCTCCA
The DNA here is from genome assembly GCA_036024015.1 of Craterocephalus amniculus. Classification (NCBI taxonomy): domain Eukaryota; kingdom Metazoa; phylum Chordata; class Actinopteri; order Atheriniformes; family Atherinidae; genus Craterocephalus; species Craterocephalus amniculus. Next base: position 3,306 of record JAVQJG010140313.1, read on the forward strand.
CCTCTTAACGCTCAACGCCGCCCTCCATCCTACACGATCGGAGCCAGGACAAGATACCGATCAGTGGATGCTGTACCTGCACCCAACAGGTGAGGGCAGGACATCTGGCAGATTCAGGGCTTAGTCCTGAGATCTGTCCGGACCATCACTGCTTTTCCTTGGGATTTATTCAATTTTTTCATAAATAATTTTCACATTAGTTTCTGCTTTTCTCTAGTACAGGAATATCATTAGGCTTAAGTTTTTTTTTTTGTACTGAGTTTTCAGAGTGTGTTCTCTGCCAGCTGACTCATTTCTCTTCTAAAGAATAATTCCAACGAGACCAATTTCCTGTCCTAAATATCCTCTCTGATTTTCTGCTGTATTTTTAAAGCGTGAAATGTTTGTGACATGGAGACTCACAATGCTGATGTAAGTTTTAAAAGAAAAGATATTATTTTATTTCAAGAAATAAAATACATTTTTTTCATTTTCTCGTCCTGAGACTGAATATAACAAAATAGATTCGTAGGCTATATTCTCTTCTTCCCCATTGCACATTATTTAAATTAAAAGAACAGAGCCTGTGGGACTTGGTTTTCCAGAAATTATTCATTAATCACATTTCAGACTCCTTTTTAAAATATTTCTTCATGTTCGACTTGTCAGTTTTGATTCCTCTAAACAAATTTTCCCCTTAAAGTGTATTATATTTTAGTGTACTTTCACACATATATTACACCATTCTGGGATTTATTCACCCAGCTCTGGCTCCCACTCCACCGAAGCATAAACCAAATTAATGTAAGTCTGACTGGAGTTGATTTTTTCAAACTTTACCTTGACTTTTATCACCTAACTGAAGATACAAAATGCTTTTAAAAGTGTCCCAGACCTGCTACAACCATCCTAGCCACATTCTGCAGGTTCATTGTTGTTCGTGAATCCAACTTCCTGCTTTTAGTGTAGGAAACCATGGGGATGAGCTGGATCAGTGAGGACAGATATGTGTTCTTAGAAAGTAAATATTTCTGTCTCCAATCTTTCAGCTACAGTCTTCCCAACCTGCTGGGCTCTAAGGTTCCCCACAAACCCTCCAGTGCCAGTTACAGCTTCTCCAGCCGGAGGATGGTCGGCGCTCCCGGTGAAGATCTTGCCTTGACTCCTGGACCGGGAAAGTACAAAAGCACCAACCCAGACATCTACCAAAACCGCCAACCCTCCTTCTCCATCCAGAACAGGACTAAGAGACCCAGTTATTCGTCTGCTGTTCCTGGCCCCGGCGCATACAGCCCCGAGAACATTCACATTCATCTTCCCAAACCCCCGTCCTTCAGTATGGGGATCAGACACTCGGAGTTTGTAACCCCACTTGTGGTGGATGTGACTGACTGACTATGCTGTAGAAATACATTAGAGGCCTTGTTTTTATTTAGATTTTCACATGAGGTTTCAGATTTGTTTCTCCAGAGATGAGTGACTCCAGTATTAAACAGTCCATTGGGAAATAGAAAGACAAAAAAAAGGGGGAACTGTCCAGTGTAGAAAAATATCCATGCATCCATTATAAATAAAACATTCAAAACTCACAATTGCATTGCTTTTTCAGTTAAAAAAAAATATAAATAAGTTAAATAAAAGAAAACAAAACTATTAAATTCACAGCTAGCTTAAGTTGAAAAGGGTGTTATTTCTTTGTTTTCGGTATTGTGAATTTCAGAGGCGGACTCCAGTCACTGCACTGGCCCAGTCCCAGCAGCTCCTTTGCACACACCTGGAATAGGTATTCCCTGCCTGGGATCAGCCCCTTCAGCTCAATCTTGGTGCTCTCAAAAGGACCCAGCTGAGGAAGAAAATATAATATATATCTTTTTTTAAATATCAGGTTGGCATTAGGGGTTTAAAAAATGAACAATATGACAGGAATAATGTTGCTATAAATGTTGGCATAATCATCAATGTTACTTTAAAATAAGTTACCACACAAATTTGAAATATGCCACCAGGGTATAAACCTAAAAAAAAACCAATAATCTTAAAGTTTTTAAAATAAGCCAGAACAAATAAACAGTGCCATCACTGGGATGGAGGAAATTTCTGAAACTTCTGAGGTTGCTTCAAAAATGTAGGTAATTTTCTTCACACAGTAGTCTACATGTGCAGGTGTAGCATTTGTGGTTTGTATATGACAATAGTGTTTGTACAACACTTGCTGAGTGTGTGTGTGTGTGCATGGGATTTTTCCTTACATTGACAGACTTTGGGATGCCCCTGTTTTCCCACTGGTACAGTATGAAGTACTTCAAGGGGAAGATGTCTGGGCTTGTCCACGAAGAGGGAAGAGACCATTCCACCAGCAAGTTTTTGTTATTATGTGGTGAAACTCGGACATCTACTGGTGGGTCTGGTTTCACTGCAGACAGATCAACAGTGGAGTTTTAGCAAGAGCCACGTTATCTTGTACAGCAAAGTTGTGAAAAACACTTTTTTTTTCTCTTCTCACTTCTGCTTTTGATATTGTTTTGATAAAAACCTCAGTTCTCACCTATATCCTCTAACATGAAAGTTGTTAGATAAGAGCGGCTTCCACCGGCGTGAACAGCTGTGATGTTGATGATGTATTCAGTCAGAAGTTTGAGGCTGGGCAGGTAGCAGTGCCAGAGCTGGAAATAAAGGATATATTGGGTCCTAATGACTCTATTTGTAGATTTTCATACATATTACAGATGCATCATTAGCATTAAAAATGTGTTTTTTAAATATACAAAATGTAATATGTAAATGAAAATAATGGTGAAATACAGAAGGTGCAGACAGAAATGGGGCGGGGGGGGTCTGGAACCCATGCTCAACATAAGGGGAATTTCCAGTTTCACCAGTAGGCGATTATTACAGTTACTCGTGACCACAGTTTTCTTTAAGTGTTTAGCTCAGACTCACAAGACAAACTTAAAGCAACTGGAATTGTGTTGCAATTTTCACAGATTAATAAGGAAAAGGGGGGGGGGGGGTACGAAAGGGATTTTCCCGCCTGCTCCAGTACTTGTTACAACTTATTGCCACATAAAAAATACATAAAAACTATCCGGATAAACTGGGACTTGTTTTAATTTTAGCCAAAACCAGGTTGTGTTTTTTCTGCAAACCCCCCCCCCATCACCAATCTACCACAGACAACATCCCTGATGCAAAAGTACCTTGTGAGAAGCTGATGATGACACGGCAGCGAGAGCAGAAGACCCAGGCTGGATGAGATGGCAAGGCTCTGTGTTTGCATGTCGGTGTCTCTCTCTATCAAACAAAAACATTGACATAAACAGAAATGATAGTTGCAAAAAAAGGGGGTCAAGTGCCTGGTTGTAACCTGCAAGCAGATCGTAGATTTACCTGTACGTGGCGATGAAGTGTGTTGGAGGAGAAAGAGAAGGCTCAGGCCAAGAGCAAAGCGTCACATTAGGATAGCTGGAGCACAGACAGCGCACTGAGGGAGTGGACGGAAGATCTGAGAGGAAAATTATATTTCATCATAAGTGGAGCTTTACATAAAATCTGCTTGTTCCTGCAGATAAATGCTCAAATACAAACTTGCTTGGTTGTTTGAATTGAACAATTGAATGAATCTGCAAATTAATCTCCTTGTTGTTTGCACTATCACAAAATTCTGTATATTTATATGATTTAATTTGCATCCAGTTCAGTTCAGTACAATTTAACTCATGAAATATATTAATATACTTATATGTATTATAGATATATGTAATATATTTATTTCTGAGTAAAAAAACATAAAATGGAATTAAATAACAACATAATATTCTTTATGCCAATTTTTGAATGTTGTTTTGTCTATTATGCAGGTAGCCTTGTTAACTAATAGACATTATTTTACAAAAGAAAGAAAAAACCCAGGTACTTCTTTACCAGAAAAAACTATTTTGAGTGATGGGCAGTATTCTAAACAGCGCTACAGCTAAAATATCTTCAAATTTGGAAAAAGTAACAGTTTAGGTTAATTTGGACTTTTAATCAGTCCTAGTTTTGTTGGATTGATGCTGCATTCAGGGACGTAAAGTTAACCTTAACTCTGAAACTTACACAGTTCAACCGTTAAAGTCATTCAGACTTTTAGTGTCCAGCTTTTTGGACCCTGCAGAGCTCACTGACTTCATGCATAAACCATGAACCTCCACCTACAGGCTGCGGATGTATCACTCAGACTGGTACTCACCCCCTGATGCTGAACTTGCTCTGAGGAGATCCATCATATGACTTCCCGGGACACACATGAGGAGAACAGTGACACACAAACTGCCAAACATCCCAGCTGCTTCAGCGGAGTCAACACACAGTTTGTCTAAAAGCCTGAATAAATGTAGCAGCACACCCTCACTTGTACAGCTCAGAAGTGCTGTGCTGTCCCTCTAACCTTTGCTTTGTTTCTCTGAGTTGACGTCTATTTCGTTCTGTTGTATCAACGTTCAGAGAGTACAAAGTAAAAGTTAGTCCTGTAAAAGCTCCGCTCTGTTTGAGTCGCAGCTCATCGCCGCTTTAAAGAGCATCAAATGAAAGAGGAACTATCGAAACCTCCCCCAGAAACCACCCACCCACTGATGCGTCACATTCCTTTATGTAAAAAAAAAACTTGGTGCTTTACTTGCTTTATTTCGCAAATTTGAATTTTGTTTATCTTTAGAGGATTTGCATGGTACATGAATTAGTTTCATCAGTAAATGCAGTTATGTAAATAAATGGTAAACATAGTAAAACCCTGAATGACATGACATCACCTGTACCTTCTTTTCATGTGTATTAATTCATTTATTCAAATAGAGTTCAAATTTGGGCTCAACAACCTCTAGTCTCAGTCTGTTCCACTTGCAATTGTGTCCAGTTTATCTTGTCATTTACATCCAAGTCTTTTAGAGGTTTTCTCGCCTGTCTCTATGAGGCCACAATAGTTTTTTGGAGCTCCATCCTGATAGGGAGGCGCTGTGGAGGTTCCAACCCACAGCTGGAGCCCCATCTTTGGGTAAGTTCATACTGTGAATTCCCCCACTGGAGGTCCGCAGGGAGGTGAAAGCCTTGCTGATCCAGCTGTTCTTTGCTTCCTGAAGATCATTAGCCAGGAGTCCCTTCTGGTGCTCCAACTCCTGCAGGAGCATAACACAGGTTTATAATAATCATACAGAAATACAAACCTTCTCTCTTTTTTATCCCTGAAGTATCTGAACACCATTCTTACTAAAAACAAACCAACAAAAAATGTTATGGTAAAGTTACTTAGAGCTATTTTAACAACTAGTGTGTTCGTGAATTATTGGGTCTTAAATAATTCATCACTTGTACAATACTACTCAGTTAGGTGCAGCATACCCGAGAAGGAAAATAAAAATGTTGACTTAAAATAAATCCCATTGCTTTTCAGTACGTTCCAGGCTGTCTTTTTACCTTCATAAGCTGCACAAATTCAAATTAGCACAAACTGTAATATAAAGGAGCTTACTTTATACATGCAGAACTATGTGATTCATACAGGCCTGTACTCATATTTATAGTTTAACAGATTTATTTAAGCTATTAATCTAGTTGTTTGATCAAAAGTATTTGTTTTTTTGGGGGCAAAAGGACAATCCGCTGTTTCTCTGTTGACAGTGCATTTCTGCTATATCTTCCCAAATCTAATTTCATTATCGCTTCTGCTTTCTGGTGCTGACAAACATGCATCAGTCAAACTTGCTTTCGGTCTCCTTGCCCTGTCCGTATTCATGGGCTTTTGCAAAGTAACAATGTTTCAACTCGTCATTAAAGGGGAATTTGTAGAACTAAGGTTTTTGCCAGGAAATTAGCCGCATGTTCTCCACTTTTCATTTCACTTTGTGAGGGCTCTTTGGTAGAAAACCCACATGTTTGGGATACTAAAGTTGTTATTATTAACGGGAGGACACATGATTAGACATCATTGTTTTATTTACCAAACAGAAACCTCCCGTCTTTGTTTGTCTTGCAGGATTTAAGAACTGCTTGTTGAAATGAAAGTTTGCTTTTGAGTCAGAAAACTAATAAACTGCTTTATTTGACCAGATTTTACAGATGTTCTCACCTGGATCTTACACTTGGCCTCCACCATTTGCAGTTTGGTCTGGGCCAGCTCCTGTTCCAGCTCCCTGATCTGAACCCTGAGGGACTCCTTCTCTCGGTCCTCCCTCCTCTCATCTTCCTGTGTGAGATCTCCTTTGTTCTCTTCCCCGCATGAACCAGGAACCTCTGCTCCTTCTGTTTGTGCCGTTGGTTCGGAGCGGGAACCGGAGGAGATTGATTCTGCGACGTGTCGGCAGTGGGAACAAGCCTCCATCGCACTCTGCAAAGCGAAAAGAGCGTGAGAGAAATGCAGGAGGTAATCAGATAATGATGTAAATGCCATCACTACTTCATCCCTTTCTAAAATCAGATTTTACCTGAAGGAAATATAACTCCTCTCTGTGGGCAGCTTGCTGTCTCTCCAGGCGCAGAGTCAGCTGAGAGCAGATCTTAAAGGAAGAGCATCAGATTTTACAGTCAATCTGCTGAATATTTTTTATCATGACAGTGTTGAACTCCCTGATAACGCTGGCAGAAAGCATCTTATCCCCGACCTGTTTGTAGTCTGCAATGATCCCAGATGACCTGCTGACCTCCTGCTCCGCTTTCTCCAGTTCTCTCCGAAACACTTCCTTCAGCTGTGAGAGGAGGAAATCGTTATACTCGTACAGCTCTGCCGTAAAAAACCACTAACAGCTAGAATTACTGGCAAGGGCTGATGAATGAATCTTTATTGTTACCATGGCAGCTTCTTCTTCTTTGCCCCTTTTCTCATCTTCTGTGGCCTGCAGTCGATGGCGGGTCTGTAGAAGGTCTTTGGTCAGCTCGTCCACTCTGTCTTCCGCCTGCAAAAACACAATGAGTCTGTCTGTGTCGGGCCTGGGGAACGCAATACCACAGGCTTATTGGATTTTTTTTACAGTTGCAATAAAATGATTGTAAGATCAGTTATAGTTTGGGCATCTTCTTCTTTTGTGAGGAGCAGTTATTAAAAGCACCTTGTCCAGCGCGTTCCTCAGAGCGATCTTGCTGGTGATCAGTCTGTGGGCCAGGTTGTCGTTTTCCTGCTCCAGGCGGAGGCTGGTCTGCTGAAGGCGACGATTTTCATTCTGCGAACCACAAAAAATAAACATGAGGCTCTGCAGCTAAAGAAAGGGATTCATTTTAGGAAAAGTAGTAAATAAGTGATTTCTGACCAGGTATTTGTCCAAAGGGTCTTCCTCATCTGGCATTATTTGAAGCCGGCTTTCCCTAAGTTTAGCCTTCTTTGTCGGGACCTTAGGGAAAGACAGACAAGGCTTATTGAATCCCATATTACTGTGGAAAAACTGTACTATTTGGCAGAGCTAAAGAAAGCTATCTCCTTTGAACAGATGTGTAGGATGTAAGATAAGCTTGACAAATCAAGAACAAGCCTCAGAAAGAGATCCAGATAAACGATAAATCACAGATAAGATTAAGCTGAGGACATGGGGAAATGGTAATCTACAACACATAAATAAAGGAGGGAAGGGATTTTCTTGGAGCATGAAATGGATTACCTTATCTCTAATATCTAAAATGAACAATCAAAATTTGTTTTGCTATATCTCAAATCCAAAATCTGTCTTGGGGAGGAATGGTTCGTGTTAGGCTTCAGATTGCATTGCCAGGCGGCATTCTTGCAGAGAATGTGAGTAAATTGAATAAATGTGGATTTTATTTTTATTCAAGCGCAGAAAATGGTCATTTGTAGAAAGTGTGTGGCACTTATAGGCCGACCTTTAAAACTGTGAAACAGTTTTGATCCAGTTAGCATTAATAAAGAGGGTATTTACAATATGTGCTCAAAACACCTAGAGGAGATGTACAGTACTTTAATGGTGCAAAAAGTGCAATAATTACCTTAAATGTAGACGCTAACAAGGATAAAGTAACTCAAAAGTGGGAAAAAAGAAGGTAATACATTACTAATAATTTGCAATACTTTATTTTCTAGTTCTTACTGTACTATACAAAAGTTAGCAAGTGATTTTAAAAAAACATCTTAAGTTAAAAAGGTTATTTTAATTTGTATGAATCCATGGCCTTACTGTGAATGTAGGTCCTGTTTCATCCACCAGACAGGCAAAGATCTCCTCCTCGCTCATCTGGTCAATAACATGGGCATCGTAGGGCATCGTCATGGGCACCTCTTCCATCATTTTGCCCAGATGTACAAGAGCTGCTCCCACTCACACATACACGACCAGCGTTCTAATGGTAAACCTTTAAATCCAACCGAGGCCGAGCAAAAACACCTGTGGACATGAAAGTCTCTCCTGCTGGAGTTCGGAGGTTAAGTTGCTGTGTTTATAACCGGCAGTGACAAAAGGTTGGTCCAGCATGCGAGTGTAAACAGGAAATATCAGGATAAAGTCCACGTTGCCCAGAAACAAGGAAACTCCTTATACGTAGTCCAAAGGTTAGTGTATGAGTAGTGTAACTCAGCAGTGAGCTGACGGTGACACCTAACAGGTAGCCACTAACACAATGTGAGATGAAGTACTGAGCTGTCTGGTGTGTGTCCCTGGAGCTTGAACACGAACAGGTTCAGCAGGGTTTATGTGACCAGAGAGAGTGAAAGAAACATCTTTGAACACACCCACAATTGTGCTTACACCTCTCCCCACCTCACCTGTCTTCTTCCATAAAACGCACACACAAACACGCACACACACGTGTTTCTGACAAGTGATGAGACATTCACGAACGAGTCGAATCTTTTGAATGGCTCTTCACTGTGACTGAAGGGAATCGAGTCCCTTTATCACTCACCACAGTGTTTATTTTATCAGTAAAGCACTGGCCTTTAAAAAACAGTGGTTCCCAACCGGGGGTCCCCTGAAAAACACATGGGCCTATTAATGGTTAATCTCCACACATTGGCCCTATTTTAAGAAAAAAAGTAAATCTGATCACGATAATTGAACAGAATCCTGGATTTATGGTGAGAATCTCACTTTTGAAAGCACAAAACAATCAGGGTTCATGTATTTTAAGTATTTGCATGAAGGGGGTCCCAAAGGAAAACAGACTGGGAACCACTGTTTTAAAATAATGCAACATATAAAAAAGCTCTTTGAAGTGAACGGCTCCAGAGTGAACAGTTCCCTTTAAAGAGCCAGAAGTCCCGTCACTATTTCCTACCCAAAGAAATAAAGTCAGCTGTTTGATTGTGGTGATAATGAGCTAACATGCTCGGTTTTTCTCTTTAATTTTCAACTTGTCCTCTAATTTTTTCATTCACACTCTCACAGATGCTGTTAACCTGCCAGGCTTGTCAGCTCAACACGGTGTATGCGTGTAAGGAGTAGATCATGCAGTATCTGTGATATTTCACCCCGGGCTGTTGTTGCAGCAGCTCTATTATTGTCATGGGCTATGCAGCCTGACAGGGAAGCAAACGAGTCCAACAGGTAAAGCGCTGAATACCAAACAAGAAGGCAGAACAACAAGGACGACTCTGCACCCAATAAGGACGCCCATTTTTCACACATATTTCCAGCATTACTTTCATGTGATGATGTAGTTTCTCCTATTTTCTTTCTGAGCTGAGAAATCTGTCATGTAACCTTTTTTTCCCATAAATGACAAAGTAGTTCCATGTCTTTTTCCCCATTTCACTTAGTTTCACTTCACTTCCTTAAATTTCAGTTATTTTAGTTCATTATGGCCCCATTTTGTGATTTTTTTTTTTCTTTCCTAAACACTCCCCCCTGCAACACACTGAACATCTGGTTTTCTTTTCCCAACATAGAAACTGTGATTTCAGTATCAAATGTATCTTTTTTCTGAGTCACTGTAGGAAAAACAAACAAAAGCGAATCCAAGGCAGATATACAAACATTTATTCTTCCTCCAAAAAAGGGAACATTTTGTGAAATATTGTGGATATTCTTACCGTATCAGTGTGTACCAAATCCTATTCTAAATAATTAAATAGTAACATAAAAATAAAAAGTGTACAGTTCAGTTCTGTTACAGCTGTGACGCACAAACATCAGTGAACACAAAAACTAAGCCTCTTAGTTAATAGGTGAATGAATATATTAGCCATGTAGCTGTGAACAGTGATGCTGAGTGAACCTCTAAATAAACTAATAACACTGTTTTGACATTAATGCCTTAACACACTCCTGAATGAGTATGCAATGCAAATGAAGTTAGAAGATGTGATGTAGCTCAGTGGAAAATGTGTTGCGACAATATAGTGAATAAATATCTTAAAAAACTGACTTTAATTGGCAATAATATCGTATCTTTACACCTTGACATTTGGCATCACTTCAGGATGATTTAAATTGGAATATTCTCCTAAAAATGTCCCATGTCTTTCTACGTAAATGAAGATGGAAGAAGGTGGAAGACAAGGAGCGAAAAAAGAAAAAAAAAAAATCACTAAAGTACACCTCAATCTCGACATCCTTAACAAAAACCTACAATACTCATAAATATATATATATATATTAGGGCATATACTGTGTAACACCACTGCATCTTGTCACTGTACTGTAGTATAGGAAGGCTTTTAAATCAATAAAATATAGTATGATACATGGTCTTCCTCTTGCATCTGTTAAATCCAGGTTTCTCTGCTTTCATCCATCTAAAATCAGTAAACAAGACCAAATTATGGAAGACACCAGAGAACAAACGTCCTTTCAGTGGTTTGATTACTGTTATCAGACAAAAGAGCAATCACAATCACTGTAACTTGACTCTTAAACAACTGGAGGCTGCATAAAATCCCTTATAAACATCCCTTCAGTCTTTATGCATCACTTCTGAATAAAGCTCTGTTACCAGTTTAGCTGGCAAACATACTCCTGATAGAGAAAAACTAGTAGCCCTCGTGTAATACAAGCTGGAAGATAAACAGGGGTGGGCTTACCACTGCATTTGACCGGGTGGAAGAGAAAAGGGAAGGACAACAGAAAGTAAAAAAAAACAGTGACACAAGGGGAAGTTCTTTGTAAATCTTGTGTCGAAACAAGACATGAGATCAAGTGTGTCTTAATTATTCCTCCCTGTGATCAGACTGAATGCCCCAATTTGCATGTTAAACGTTTCGAAAGAAAAGACAGAAAGTGAGACAGAAAGAGAGAGAGAGAGAGGAGTTTCTGTGGCTACTCATGATCTCATCTGAGCTGACTGGAAAGAATTACTTTAGAACTATCTAAATGTATTTTCAGAAGAATGCCATACTATTTATTCTTAATCTGCTGGCAAGCGAGACCCATTTTCACCATCTGACTCCGTAAAGGCATTTGCGGGCTGCAGCATTCCTCCAGATAATTATCTCACCTTGAATATTTAACTATCTTGCATGTCAAATCAGATGTAAAGGTGCTGGAAGTCCGGCAGAATTACTGAGTCTTAACATTTTAATGTTTGCTCAGTGATTTCGAAGACGAAGAGATGGAGCAGAAACATCTGTCAATCATCTGCAGTTGTGGAAAAATTATTAGACCTCTTTGTTTCTTCAATTTTTCAAGTAGGGTACTAACTGCTGTGTATCATGTGTCTAAAAGAATGAAAAAAACAGAAAGTGTAAAAGTGTTGTTTTTGGGGTTGCATTGTGATAGCCATTTATGTAAAAAACATACTGATTTAGGTTATCATAAAAAAACATGGAAAATGGTTAAATATTAGCTCTTAAATTAAACGCCATTTTTGCTGTTATTGTTCTGTTTGTGTGCCTTCTGGCTGCACCAAGCATTTAAAATGACAAGACAATGAGAAAACATAATTCTTAAATGATGTCATACTTTTGTAAAACATTTCCAAGAAAATATGTTGTTTGGTCCCAACTACAGGAAAATCAATATATGGCATACAGAATAAATAATTTGAGAAAAAAACACTATGATGAATTTCAAAAGACCCATTAATGTGTGTGATTTAGCTGTGTGTGGCTGGTTGGGTTGTGTATTGCTTCCCTGCTGATTCAATGCTGCCCATGATGCAGATTTTGTGGACCGCCGCTGGAAATCTTGCCCACGCAGAGGGTCTGTGAGTGGATTTTATGGATTTATGGTTCACTTCCTTGTATGAATGGTTGTTGGTAAATCCGTGAAGGCAGCATGTGCAGTAACGTGGGTGGGAGTAATTGTGCTGCATCTTAATAACTTACCTAAATTTAGATGGAAACAAAAAGGATGTGGGCAAGATGTGCGAGTATATGTGCGCTGTGAGAATCTGCGGTCAGACGTCCGTGCTGTAGGGACGCGGTGGGGGAGGAAACTCATCTGTGGGGTTGTAATAAGTCACAGGGGAGGAACTCTGTGGGTTGACTGACAGAGGAAGAGAGACAGAGGGGTTTTCGTAGTAGGTATGGAAGCCCAGGCGCTCGCCTCCATTATGCACGTTGTCTGCGAGTCCGGAGCGGACGGGGTACGGTGAACAGGTGGGGCAGTGGTTGTGGTGAGAAGTCGTCTCGAGCTGATCCAGAGAGACTGGGGTGATGGCCGTGCCGTCCATGGCGAGGGCATTACAAGCATTGCAGGGGAAGTGAGAGAGAGGATCAGCTCCGGCCACAGAGCCAACATCCACCTCAGAATCATTTTTCTTACAGCAGTAATACTGCAGCGAGTCGGCGGGGAGAGAGCGGGGAAAGGCTCGGTTAGTCATTTTTCCTGTTCCAGGCTCTGTGAACAGAGATGCATGCAGACTGACGGCTACTTACAGACTTAATAATTTCATGCTGAGTGTTTATATCAAATATACACTCAACATGAAATTATGTGTGTGAAAGACAACACATACAGTATGAGACAAAATGGAGACCCATATATGCAGTGTTAGCCACAACCCTGCATTTCATCCATCCATCCATTTTCTGAACCGCTTAATCCAAGTGGGTCGCGGGTGTGCTGGAGCCTATCCCAGCTGTCAAGGGGCGAGAGGCGGGGTACACCCTGGACAGGACCACTCACAGGGACAGACA
>JAVQJG010140316.1:0-22274 GCA_036024015.1 Craterocephalus amniculus
CCCCCCCCCCCCCCCCCCCCCCCCCCCCCCCCCCCCCCCCCCCCCCCCCCCCCCCCCCCCCGATAGAAGAGCTGCAGTCCTCCCAGCTGTAGGGTAAACAATAAGGAGCTAATTTCAGGTTCAAACCAAACACTCCAATTTATTTAGGAAGGAAGAAAACAGACTGGGGATTATAGCCCAGCTAGCTTCCGCTGCAGATAATGCCCATGTGGTTATCGCCTTAAATTTCAAAAACAAAATGGGAGGAGAGAAAAAAAAAAGGTCAGATTGGAGCGTTACCATGCTGCGGGCAGGGTTGCACGAGAAAAAAGGGGGACAGAGAGGAAGAGTCAGGGGGGAGCAGAGTGTTTGCGGCAGCCTGCGCTGTGCAGGGAAGTCATCCATTTTAAGGGCTGCAGCAGAGTACCTGCTAGCTTCTCATTAGCAGGTGAGGCACACTGGTAGGATCTGGGGATGCGGACGGATGGCTGGCCAGACAGACTGATGGCTCTCTGCTCCATTACTCAGGCACACAGCCCTGGATACTTTCCACTCCATACAGGGAAGAGGGGAAAAAAAGAAGCACTTTAGTGTTTTTAGCGAATAAAAGAAGCAGAGAGGCGTGTAGCGATGCATCGGGATACGCTACGGATCTACAAAGAGATACGAGCACACCGACACTCCAGCCTCAGGATTTATGGCCTGAACAATGCCCTGAGTTTTTGTTAATGAAAGTGGTCTCTTTAAATAATAAAGCTGGCTTTTTTTCTCTCTCGCTCTTTTGGAACTATTGGATTTGAATTTCAGATGAGTGCTGCGAGGGGAAAAGAGACACGATTGCTGCTCAGCTGAAAAAGCAAAGAAGTCAGCGGTTGCTGTTCCAGACTGTGTTGATTCAGTCATCAATTACAGCAGCAGTCGTGATAAATAAAAGTCAACAACTGACGCACTGCAAAGCTCCAGCACTGGCGCTCATCCAGCGCCCGCTGCAACTTATTGAGTTATAGACCTACAGCCTGTATATACACACATCCTTCATCTGTAGAAGTTCTCATTCAAAGTCTACACATTTGATCAAAGCTGGTGGAAGGTGGATGGCATTTTACGAAAGTGAGAGGACCGGGGATACACCCGAGGAGGAATTTGAGAGGGGTGGGGGTGGGGGGGTTGTTTCTTCTGCCATGACAGATCTGGATCAAAAGTACCTATAGGAGAATCAAAGTCAGCAGCATCAATATTTCATCACAGGAGAACCTGCTGGTTGTCCCACTCTCCCTCCCGCGACCTTCACTTCCCAATTCTCTCCATTTCTGTCCTTTATTCTCCTTTGCTACTTCCTTCTGGGTTATAGTCACCTTGAAAACCATCATATGCTGCTTTCTGGTCACTGACTCCAAATCTTTTTTTTTTCCCAGTGACCCCGCCCCCCTCCCATTGGTTTTGAGCATCAGCAGGACGTTTTTAATGGACATAAAAAATGTTAACCTGAAATGGACTCCAGTGATTCTTACAAGAACATGGGATCCCCTAGTGAGGAGGAGCCGCCTGAAGTACAGATGGACAGAGCCTCTCTAATGGGTGAGAGAGTGCATAAAAAGATCTAATCAATCATAAAAAGATTGTACAGTAGGTAACTTGAACATTTTGCAACTCTCATCATCTACAACGCATGACATCATCTAATGATCAGACATGGAGACATCTGTGTGTAAGGGACAAGGCCTGAAACCTTTACTGGATGCCTTTGGTCTTGGGGCCTTCAAACAACATTGCATCACACATCAGATTGGGGCACTGACATTACTGAATGGGTCCTGGAATACTTCCAGAAACCACTGTGGGTGAACGCAATCCTCCGTACCATCCACAGATGCCAACTAAAGCTCAATGAACAATTCAGAAGCCATATTTGATCCAGAAGCCCCGTGGTGCTGTGGGCCCAGACTCATCTGAAAATGGGTTGAAAAGCAGAGCGGGTCCTTGGCATTGAGCTAATGCTAAGGGTGTTGTGATCAATGGTAGGTGCTATAGAAAAAAATTTTAAACCACTGCCATTTATACTTATATTTTAAAATATTATCTAAACCTACAGCAAGGTTATGGCAATAGTCTGTAGTAGCTAAATAATGGAGAGGACTTTTTTTTTTCTAGAAGACTTGCTGCGCTACCTGCCCCCCTGTGAGGGAGTCATAGGCGAGTTGTCTGAATCCACAGGTTCTTTGTTTGTTTTCATGTTCTTTATACTGATTGTGATTCCAACAAAACATTATTCTATCTATGCAGCACCTTATTTAAATTCTATCTTGTTTTGTGTCACTTGTTTTTTCAGTTTTATAGGATGTGTTATTCTACTTAAAAGAAAAGAAATCTTGAATACATACATGCAGCTTCTGTCTAAGGATTGTTTGTAAAATTGACAGTGATACAAGAGGGCGCCTCAGGAACGGGGTCCTCAATCTGATGAATCCATACATTGTGGTTGGTAATCACAGGCGCCCTGTCATCCAGGGTAAAGCGTTCCATTTTGGAACAAAAGTATTTAAAGGTTTTGAGAGCAACATCTGCTCCCATCAAGGAGACGTCCACTTCAATGAAGGCCTCATGGACACCATTTTCACTTCATGTCGTGTGGCAAGCATTTCAGATTCCAGTCCTCAATCCGGGCTACTTTTATTTGCACACAGCTCAGTTACAGCATTGGTTCCTATTCGTCAGATGTGATCCAGATGCAAGTTATTGGCCTGTCTTTAAGCCCAAGCCTAGTGAACTCTCACTTTGGCACTTGAAGGCACAGAGAGTAATCTATCAGTCAATTAAATACGTTTTCAGGTTTGGCATAACTACTTGTAGGGCAGATAGCCTTTAACTGGAAATCCACCGACTGGTCAATGAACTTAAAAAAGCAGCCTAAACTTGAGCAAACAAGTCTCCATTTTTAAGGCCATTACACTGTCAACTGTCTTCAGGGTCAGTCTATTTAAGGCCACTCATTAAGTCCAGGTAGTTAAACATGTTGCCCGCACGAATACTAAATCATTAGATTTTTAGTCTGCACCCTAAAAATATAATAACGCATGAGGAACTTATGCAAATACACTCCAACACTTTTTAAGAACTTAAACTAGACAGTATGTCAAATTCATGGATACAACCCCAATGTGTCACAATCTGGATCCTTCTCCATTCTCAAAACAGGGAGGCAGAAACTAGGCTACACTCTGCTTAACATCGCACCACATGGACTAATAAAAGAAGAGGTTCAGTTAATGCATTTGGGTGGGAGGCACCCCCCCACACACACACACACACACTCCTTAAAACACACATGCAGGCACACAACAGTATTAAAGGAGAGAAGGGGATTTAAACTTTGCATTATTTTTAGAAGGAAATTATGTCTGCGCATCTCAGTAATTATAAAGCAATTCAGAGCTGACTGATAGGCCTCTGGTTGACTTTATTTTCCATCTGCACTCTGGCAGCCTTATCTTTACCCACCATAACTGCACAAACTCCTACACGCTTTTCAATATGGTAATTATTGAGTCAATTCTAAAAGGCAACCAAAAGGAAACGCTGGTGAAAGCATTTCAAATGGGATTCAGCCACCAGTCTTCAGTCTCAACACAACTCCTGCTTCTCTTACTTTCTGATTAGTAGGGTTTATTCGGGGTATTTATAGCCTTTTGTGTCCACTGGCAGGCGAGTTTTTTACAGTATTTTGCTGCCGTCATCGGGCTGATTTACAAATGTGATAAACTTACTCAATGAATGAGCGGGCTTCGTTACTAGAAATGACTTCCTTTTTTCGGTCGGAGCTATTCTAGTATGTATGGTCTGAAACCATTGTTGCGACATATAATACTCCTGAAAAGGCGAGCTTGCAGATTTTTAATTGCTTTCGGAGTCTTTGTCAGCCGGGGAGTGAAAAACACAGCTATTGCTTGACAACCCGAATCCCAAAGTTTTTTTTTTGTGGCTAAATAAATACTCCTCTCTCCTGGACACAAGATAAAGAGGTCTCTCCCTACGGACTCTCCTATCTCCAGGCAAGTATCTCTTTTGTTTGATGGAGCTCGACAGACTGAAGCTCACTGAGGAGAAGTTATGGGGAAGCAACAACAGTTATGCCCTGAGCGACAACATCGTAGCCTGAGGTTGACCGAAAATCATTCACAGGTGAAAAGAAACCGAAGTTGCTGCTTTTGGTTTTGTTGAAGAGGTGAGAGAGGATAACTGATCCATTTATTTCACATCTGTTCAATCCCAGATACTACAAGTGAGATTTTTTTCTTGTTTGGTTTCCTGTTTTTCCAATAGGAAAAAAAATGGATTAAAGCAGATGCATAGAAAACCAAAGATACATTTTCACTCCTACTTTGCTGAATAAATGCCAAGACGTGCAAAAAGCTGCTGAATTCAGTTCACTATTTAAGTTTTTGAGGTGTAAAAATCAAAGGTGTGTTTCAATGACAGAAATAACCTCAGTAGTGCAAAGTGGTCCTTAAACTTAACCATCAAGTATGTCAAGATGAGGATCTCTGAAATGATGTGATAAAGCAGCGTTTTCACTTTTTTAAAATAAAGTGATAATGTCAAAACTTAAAAGCAGCAGAGCAAAGTTCAAGTATAGAGAGGAGATATTAGGCCTTTGCACAGAATTAAAGGTTTAATATTCCACCTGTTTGGTGTTAAACTATAGCAACAGGTTGTCCGTTGGAAAAAAGGAGCAAAAGCAGAAAGTGAAACCTGACATGGAGTTGAGGAAAAGGTTAACAGTCTTGATGGTAGGTGTTTTAATCCAAAACTGTGGTTTATTTGTTAAAGGAAAATCTGGAAAAAGAAAAACTGCAGCACATGGGCATGAAAGTTAATGTAACATGATTATACCATCATGTTGCAAGTGTTGCATTAAGTTATATATATATATATATATATATATATATATATATATACACACTTTGCCTCAATGCAGTTAGCACGTTGGTAAGTGTCTAAGCACATGCTGTATGTACAGTATTTACCCACAAAAACTTTTGCTCTGACGGGGTTCCAGGCTCACTCTGATTTTTAAAGCCTTGGTCTTACATTTTTCCATTTTTGTGGTCAGGAGGATGGTGGAGTTGATCCATTACTGATCGCCTAAATGCTTCACATATATCATGAAAGGTGATTGGTTGGGGTCAGCCTGTCCTTTGGACTAAGTTCTGGCACTTTACAACCCCGATCGTTTAATCTGACACCGTTTTTGTTGAAAGACGATCTTGTGGTCTGATTGCAGGGTCAAGATTGCTAATTCATCTGTATCAGTGCTGCTTGACTGTGCAATCTCTTTGTGTTTTGTCAGCAGATGCTGAAGCCTCTCTACTCGGTTTACTTTCACTGTATAGCCAGCGATAAATCCTTCTCGTGATTTGTCCTTTTTACCCCCCATCCCATTTTCTCTGTCCTCCATTTCTTTCTCCCTCCTGGGTTAGCTTTGCAGCTTAGCCTGTGGGCACAGGGATGTTGTATTAATTAACTCGCCTCACTGCACTCTCATCAAGCTGCCGGTAATAGGTCCCGCTCCAAGTTGCCCTCCTGGAGCGCACTAGGATGGCAGCATCCGTAAACAACTTCAGATTTACGGTACTGCAGTCACAGCGGCAAGGGTTCCTGCTACTCCGTACGCTGATCGAAAGTCATGCAGGAGCGTGCAATTCAAACAGAACCTGGCTCTGCACACTGCTGTGTGGTTTCATATGTAAATGAATTGTTGTGAGACTTAAACTGCCATTGCAACCATCCATTTTTTTTCTCGACTTCTCCGACACCTATGATTTGCAATCGCTGCTCGTAACAAAGTGCAATCTTTTTTAATGTACGCAGCACTACGGGATGTGCCTATTTCTCAGCAGAGGAGCAGTCGTAAACAACTTTGTATACCTTTTATGTGGCATGATTAAAATGGGTGCAAATCTTTGTCAATAATAACATGGTTTGTCAAGCAGCTATACAAATGACTCTGCTGCTCAGAAAGAGTGCAGACTGTGATGAGGTAAATACTACAGTGTGTTACTGGAGCTGGGATGCCAGCAGAATTCCACATGAACTACTAAGGAAAATGACGATGCAGCCCACAGTCCATAAAGAGACTTTTATGAACCAGTTCCCTGTCTTTGCTCTTTTTCACCTTTTGCAGGACTTTGCATCATCAATAATAAAGCCTTGTGAACACATTTGCATTGTGTCTCTAAATACTGAAGTTCAGCTATAGTGTTTGAGGATAACTGTAAAAGTTGTTCATCATAACTAAGATATTGTCATCCTATTGAGCTTAGAGTCACCAAATATTTCATTTGATCAAATCTTTACAAATTCAAAGAAATGTAAAACTGCAAAACATGGAGCCATTCTATTGAAGTAATTCTGGGAGCAGCTAAAGATTAGGAACAAAATACTTAAAGGAGTTATAGCCTACCTGATATTATTTTTAATCTTTCTAAGAAAAATGGTTTCTACATGGTATATTATGTGATTAAAGGGGTAAGTCCATAAAAATTAATGACTCATTGATTGCGCATATGCACAAGTCCAGGCCATTTTAGTTAGCAAAAGTGGCTAACTAAATTGCTAACTACAATGTCCTGGACTCGTACATATGCTCTATCAATGAGTTACTCCTTTTTATGGACTTAAAAAGGGGGAAAGTCCAACTAACCTCTTTTACCGCATCATATTCCGTGGAGAAACCATTTTGCTTGAAAGATTGAAATATCAGGTATAGCTCCTTTAACTTCACATGTAATACATGTAAGTATGGACTTACCAAGACAGAGGATTCAAATGTAAATGAGCACAATATCCAAAAATAGCCCTCCTGCCATCACCCAAATAAAAAAAAATGTCAAAGCAACAGAAGCACAAAACAAACACTCAAAATAAACATGATGATCACAACAAAAACACATTTACGATTATTGAAATGAAAGAGCAGACATGCGGCTGCAGGCTCAAGTGTGGGGTGTCTTCCTCTTATTTACTGTAGAGTAGGTGGGCGGAGGGCCCGGGCTCACTGTTGTGTTGGTAACGCTTCACTGTTGAGGATCTCAGATGCATCATCCTTACTGAGCTGTTGAGGAGCATCTAAGTAAAACAAAAGAGGGCAAGAAACAGAGTGTGAGTCATGCTACCAGTATTGCACACAGCAGCTGCTTATTCTGAAGGCCAAGCACAGAAACACGCCAACCTTGGTTCATCCATAAACAATGATCTGTGGGTTTAGCCTTTTTTTTCTGTGGACATGACTTCTGCCCATTTTCTGTCAGTAAAAATAGCCCTTTCAGAGACACACCCAGATAGGAGTCAAATCAAACATTACTATTCCTTGAGAGATTTCATCTCCACAGGCTGCAGAGGCAATGACGGACAAAGTCCTCTTGCTATTTTTTTCTGTTCTGATCGACCTTAATTCTTGTTTTATTACAGGAGCAGAGGAGGGCGCTGCTGAAGCTGGCATACTCTCCACCTATATGTCAACAGAATGATGCAAAACTCACACTGCATTAATGTGCCCACACTTCATGAACATCCAGATGTGTGACACAGACCTTGGTGTCAAACAGACCCGTTCATGCTGAGCTTTCATCAATGCTTCATCAACACACTCAGTGGGATGTTTCAGTCTGTCAGAAGGCTCCAATTTCCTGAGATTCTCAGTGCTTGTTTGATTGGGCCGTTTGAAGAATGGTGAGGTACGAGGATATTAAAATGGACAACCTGACGGTAGCCTGCAAAAGTAGATACTTTGCATTGCCTATTATTGCTCATGTCGGGAGTTCCGGTGTGCGTGGTGGGAGAAGGTCCTAATTGCAGCATCTCTGTGAAACCGACGCTTGTGTTGAATCGAGCTACAGCTGTTCAGCAACAGCCTTACCTGATTTCCTGGGGATTTCACGTGTGTAGAGCAGTGATTAGATTCAGCAACTAATTACAAGCGATAATCACAACAGTACAACAGTTCCAGTAATCGGTTTACTTATTTATCTATATACATCCAGTTAATGCAATCTTGGGTGGATACCATGCACTTGTTGTGTCAGTAAAGGTTTATTGAGATTAAATTTTCATAAAAACCATAAACTGCATCTATCTATCCACCTTAAAATATTCTTTATAAGACATTTGTCCCAGTAGGACTGCATGGATATTCCTTAAAAAATGGATATCTTAGCGTAAGCACAAAGTTATTTATTAATGTTTTTGTGGTTAGATTACATTTGTGTGGACATAGATGTGTATTTGTCTGCAAAATAACTCACTCTTCCATAAAAGAAATTATTAAATAAAAATATGATTAAATGAAATGTTTTTGAGTTGCCTCAGAGAATTGCTCAACAAAATATTAGCTCATGAAAGACATCAATCAATTTTGAGCTTGTCCAAATAGCCTGGCTCAATGCAGTGACGCGACAGGAAGCAACACCGTCAACATTGCTCAAAATGGAGCAGCGGTAGCGTTTAACACAGCGGGAGATTCTGTTTTCAGAAATCTGAAAACGAGTAGCCCCAGACACATTTATTGGAGGGAAAAACGTTTTTGCCTTGGTCCCGACCAGCTTCGGTAGGAGTCTGTTAGCCCCGCTGGCTACACACAAGTCCGAGGAAAGGGTTCTGTGACTGGTTTAAGCTTTGATTGATTTAAGCTTTGAACAATCACAAACAGACATTTGAAGGAGGCGGATCAACTGTCCCTTCTGAGAAACAGTTTGTCTGTTGGTGTTGGCCAGACCAATACTCGCATTGAAGTCACATTAGCCAGGCTACCATAGAATGGAATCAGGAGAGAAAGTAAATTATGTCAATTTAATCAGCAGAAGCTGATGACTTAGTGTAAAATGTCTTCTTCAGGTCTAAAAATATAGCCCTATGCAACTATTCCTGTCCAAAAATACATTTGATTCATAAAATATAGTAGAGAGTGAATTTTGTTTAGATATTCATATAAGAGCTTAGCTGTCCACCTATCAGCAACCTTGGAAACAGGCAGGATGTCAATTGATTGATAATTGGCTGTAAATGAACTGAGATGTCAGGTTGACTGTAGCCTTTTTCCAAGATGATGGAACATTATTCCTAAATGAAAGTTAAACGTGTTAGTGGACAGATTAATGGACCTTTATATATTATATACTTTATAAAAGTATGAAAAGATTCTTGCATGGAGAGTGTGAAAGCAACATTACCTTTCAAAAGCTTGGTAGCAGATGCTTTCTGACCAAATTTTTATTTTGCCAACCCCTTTATCTGCACCTGTTAAAATTAAAAGGAAAACTTCATCTAGCAAGAACGGGAATAGAATTCACTTTCAAAATGATTTATCTATTTTTCTCTAAACTTAGATTGAAACAACTTCCATAGAGTTTGTTGCTGCGTTACACTCAGGGTAAGGTTTCTAGACTTGGACCAAACATTCTATGGGATCTTTGCCAGTCTGTCCATCTTGTAGTGACAAACCTGCCTGATCCCTTGTCCCTGCTGTTATAAAAAAAGAAAAAAAACTTAGATTCCTGAAAACCATTGATAGAAACAATACCTTGCTGGCTCTTCAATAAAGAACAATACTTTTCAATACCAAATCAGTGGGAGAGCAGCCTCCTTCTCAGAGATGAGGGCAGGAGTCCTCAACGGTTCGCTTTGAGCCGCGAGTCAACAATCAGATGCCTGGATTTCCTCTGTTCTCCACAGACTGTTGGCAAGAGCAGAGGGGAAAAGAAAGAAGATACACAAGATGAATGGTTTGTTGATTGCCGTCCTCGTGCTGGCGCCTTGCCACAGCCGCTATTCTCAGGGCTTGTTTTGTGTGGGGGTTGAGAGAGGCGAGATTTCGCCATGGTACTGCAAAATGAGAAATGACACGGTTTCTCCAAACGTGGCGCCTCATCAGGCTGTTATGGATTAGTTAAGGCTGTTATTCTAATCTGCACCCCTTTTCTTTGCTGCCTCATTATGGAACAGAGGTGCCAATGCCTCTCAGCGAGAATAACATGTTAAGAGCGGTTAGGGAAGATAGATGATGCTGAGCTGATGGAAGGCAACGCTGATCTGACAGGGCTGAAGGGTGTCGAGCCGACCGTTTGTAATGTAAGAACTTAAATCCAATCACTGATCATGCTTGACTGCAAGGAATAGGGAGACAGCAGAACAAGACCAAGTCGTCAATGTCTGACAAATGAAAATATGATGCAAAAGTTTTCAACAAGACCACTCTGCATGTCTGTCAATTGAAGCAAGTTAACAGATTTAAGTAGAAAAAAAAGCGTCTTATTGCCTTTGACCTGCAGTATTTAGTCCATTCTAAGGTTACAAAAATACCATTTCACCGTTTTAGACTTTGCACTTCACTCATTTGGATTTTGCACAGTTCACAGGAACCAGTGATCTCCACTTATCCTCCTCCACCAAAAAGAGGTGACATATAACAGCAGTTTGCTAAAGAGAATATTTCATGATGTGCTTAATGGAAGAACTTCACACAGAGAAGGTACTTGGAATTATTTGTGACAGGGCCATTAAAAGGATTCATAAAGAAGCCACATAAACCATCACCGGTCTCCCTCTCCAGCACAATCAGCTTAAAGGCCTTTTCGTTTGACACGTTCAAGACTGGTTTCCTCCAAGGACGGCAAAGGGAACAATTGCGAATCAAAGGAAGTGAGAGTTATAAATCAAAAAGATGCTTCAACCTGGAGGGTCAGCCAGTCTAAAGAATTTGGACTTCAGTGATTCACAGGTAGATGCAAATGCAGGAAAGCTTTTCTGAAGTGGTGGACCTAAAAATTATTTTCAAGGCCGATCTCAGCTTGGCTTGTGTAAATATTCTTGAGTATACAATCTGGAAAGTACAGACCAACAAAGATATAAATTGTTGACCACCAAGGGGGAAAGAAAGTTGCTTCCTATCTGAAGTTAAAAGGATCACAGTCCAAACGGGTGTTGGAAAAATTGCTCTGATGTGCCAAAAATAAAAACTTTTGATTAAAATAACTGTTCCATAGGGTGAAAAAAAACAGCAGTTCAGCATTAGAATGTCACCCTATCTGTGAAACATGATGGTGATACAAAGTCTGGTCCAGGATGGCTTACAGTCATTGGGACAATTCCACTGAATGAAAGTAAATGCTGGAGGAAAATATCAGGACAGCAGTGCTTCAGCTGAAACTCATCCTGTTGAATGGTGTCGCTGAAGATTGACTAGTTTAGTAGATTCAGAAGAACCTGAATTGAGTAATTTTAGGGAAAATGCACCATTTCAAAGCTGAGGCTGGACTGTGCAGACATTTCTGATCAACAAAATTTATTTTCCTGTAGATTTGTTAGTGAGGAAAAAAAATTGTATTATGACAGAATTAAGAAAGACTTAGATTTGCTCTACAAACAAAGAGGATTTAGATTTTTCCTGCAACGTACCGGGGAGAACAGTAATAGAAATACTTATCCAAATGATTAAGTTTGAACTCCAGCAAATATTTGCAAAACGTTTGGAAAAGATTTCTCTCTCAATGATCCAGGCAACGTTCTCCGGGCATCACAGCCAACTGCACACGAGCCTTTAGACAGTTCCTTTATTGGTTGAGCGACGTGTCGATAAATGGATAAATGTCAGATGAAAATAAGTTGCACCAATAAATATCTTTGGGGTAAGAATATGTCAAATTAAAACATAGAAATAAAGATGTTAAAAAAGCGAAAGAGTTTGAAAAGTACCAAAACTGAAAACGACATGAAAGTGATAAATAGGAGCGCTGATTAAGTAAATTGAAACAGTTGTCACATTTCATAAGTTTCCTCATGGAAAAAAGTTTCTTTTAATATGTTCTGTATAACAAATGACCATATCTTCACTTAAACATTTTTAGATTTCTGTACTATTGATTTGGGCAGTGTCACTGCTCCACACTACACCTCCTGCTAACCTGACTTCATTCAGTCATGCCATTTCCTTTGCCCGCAACATGGACGTTGAATCAAATATGCATATTTAAAAAAAAACATTGAATACAGAAAATAATCCTGACTGGAGGGCAGGTGGTGTTTAAATCCTTGTCTTGTTTACTTTGCAAAGGAATATATAGATTTTCCTCAGTATGAGTGCAAGCTGTCAACATACACAATCAAATAAAACCACAAGGATTACACAGATCTTTAAAATGCAGGATAATCTGTACAGGAAGCTAGAAATTTATAACGCTGGACCACAAATCACAAATAAGCATGGTGTATGCAAATGTGTTTACGTTTGAGTTGCTGATATCAGCAGCTCTTGACGAAATGTTCAAGCATCTTATTCATCTCCTGTCACAATATGTTACAGTATGTTAGGGTTCACATGTGCAAGGGGGCAGGGTTAAAGCGCAAGAGTGGAAAATGGACCATCTGTGTAAGCCTTCTCTTCATTAAAAGAAACCCAGTCAATGTAGAGAAGACACTGTCCAAGCTGAAATCTTCCTGTATTGGCTATGCAAGGCCTCCAGGTCACAGCTAGGTCACATTACACTTTTTTTTTTTCTCTTTCATTACCTATTAAACAAACAAAAGTCTCTTCAGCACATCTTCCATGAGACTATTTCCTGTGTAGCTTTTTGGCCTTGGCAAGAAAGGTTGATTCAAAGAATATGTTTTCTTATTGAATACTGGGTTTGAGATCAAAGCGGTGCAATGAAGAGAACCGATGAGCTGAGAGGTCTGAAGGCTTTTCTGGAAGCATATAGTAACCTCTACAAAATGTGATTACTCTATTCAAGTGCTTGAATTGAGAGAACAGTAACACACCATCATGTAGAGAAGTACAACACCAATTCCAAGAAAAACCCAAAGAAATACCATCAAATTTCATTATGCAGGATTTTATTTGCCATAGAAGAGAATTTTTTTTCTTTTTTTTCAGTAGTAACAAATGACTGACATTTTAACGTTAACTTATCTTGAATGACCTGGTGGCAGCATGTCACAAAAAAGGCTGCAAAAAAGAAAAAAAAAAGAAAGGCAGATGGTGACATAATGCAAATCATTAGGTGAATTTTTAATTAATATTTATCCAACATGATTGGCTATAAAAGAAGCACCTAAGAGCTGTAGAGTTCTTCAGAATAGGAAAGAAGTAGTGGTTCACCTACCTCAGTAGATTGTGGTTTATTTTCAGAATAAAATTGATAAATTCTTACTACATTCAATAAAAGACTCAGAGAAACTAGAAACTATTTTGTAAGCAAAAGACTAAAATCAGTACTAGATAAATCCATGTTATTTAGACCCTCAGACAGCCATGACTAATGGAAATCATTGCATGACACAGGAAGATTTCCAAGGATCATGTGTGATCATTGTCCTTAGATGCAGCCTGGAGCTCATAAATAAACAAACATTCATATGTGAGCATGATCCCTTTTCTCAGCTAGCCCGCATTCAAAAATGGCTGAAGTGGAAAATCCTTCTCAGGTCAGGTGAGTCAAAACACAGTCATTTTGAAAATCGTGGCTGCCACAATCTCCAGACTCAAGAAAAGAGCGACCTTCCAAGTCATTATGAGGACAATTTAAAAGCCGGCGTCTCAGGTGGAACAGGGGCGCTTTATTGCTTATGGAAATAAACTTACACATCAGTGCCAAAAGATGAAATTCTTCATATCAGAGACGAGTCTGGCTGTTGAAGTGACCTGCCTGCAGTGTAATCTTTCTCCAGTTGTGAACATCACAAAATGCAAAATAAGGACTGAAATTGCAATTCATGCTTCAGAGAACTGAACAAAAATTATTTCTCAAAGGTCTTGCTTTCAACATCTGATATATCTGACTTCCATGTTTGTTTTTTTTAAAGATGTTGTGATCTGAAAAACTTCAGGTGGCAGCATTTTTGTCATTCTTCTGGGGCGGCCAAGTCAAAAAGCAAGACCCATTTACTAACTAAATACTGTGTAAAATTAAAACGAAATATCTGCCATGTGCAGGATAATGCTCATTTTTAATTCCTTGCTCCTCATTTTGTCATCAGTATTTTACTGCACTTTCTGAAGGAACTCTGCTGCTGTCACCCTGTCATCTGTGATGGCCGCTTACACACATTTTTCTACATTGGCACACAAACAGCCAAACATAGCTGGAATATACTTTATATATTGCATCTTCAGCTGGGGGCAAAAAAAAGCCTTGAACGTCTCTTGCATGAAAAAAGCAAAAATACAATCACTCAGCTCCTCATATCTGCTTCCTGTGAATGTACTTCCTGCACTGCTACCATGCAGGACTGATATTGACACATGGGTGCTGTAAATCTGCAAGGGATAAAAGAAAAACACTTTGAGCAAAGAGTTCTATTCAAAGGCACAAGCTAAGTGAGCAGTAAATACTGCGAGGCTCTGGAACCTTTTGAAGCCGCCTGCAGAGTAACAGCCAATTAGAGCAATGGCCACATGACTTAGGCTGCAGACTGTTTACATTAAGAAAGAGCTAACCCCCCCACCCCCCAACAGAAAACATTAGAAAAGCTTTCCTTACTAAAAACACTGTGGGTTCTTCTGCAGCTTTCAACTGCAGAGAGCAGAAACCAGGCCTTGTCAGTCTTACAAGCCCCACAGTTTCTCAGTGTTTCTCTGCTCAAACACCTGGCTAAAGTGAATGAGCTACTTTGCAGAACCTCATAGGCCGTTTGATCCATTTCATTTGAGCTAGGAGTCTAGGAGCAGGTATACGCTGTAAACCTGCAGGACTGTGGCCCTTGTAGAAACAAATCAAGTAGCCTTGTCTAAAAATGCCAGTTGGTTGGTGTGAGGTTGCCTGGTGGTGGCGAACATTGCTTCAAAAGTGGGGGGTTTTGTCTTCAGCCTCAAGTGGAGCATGATGATACAAGAAGTTAACAGCAGAGACCTCCGCACAACCACAGGGTGATTCACCTGGAAAACCCCCAAAAACCCCACCCAATACACTCTGTAATTTGAGCCTTTTGGATCACTGGAACGAGAATATCAACAGAATCCAGGTCAACAATATGGAACATCCATCAGTAATCTTGTAACAAAAAAACACCAAAATCTGGGCTATGTTCCAAGATGTGAGGAACACTTCAATAGGAACAAGTTAGGAGTAGACAACCTTGACAAGCTGCTAAGGCATGTATGATCTGGACTGGAGCTTTGCTGGTGCAGTGTTTATAGTATTTTGCACATGAATGCATGTGTCCTCTATCGGAGCTGCTCTGATGCCAGAATGACCCATCATAGGCTGAGCACAATGAGCTCTCCACATGAGATACTCTTTGTCAATAGCAGCTGACATCCAGCAATTGAACCGGGCCTCTAAACGACACCTTTATCCCTTGTTTTTTTTTTTATGCTGCGTCAGCAGGACCCCTCTGGTGGTTCTGGATCCAGATCAACCAAAATCTAAGCAGTTTCTTATCGCATTTCAGACATTTCCTGAAAACGTAATCATTATTTGAGTGATGTTCCTGACAGACGGACATACTGCCAAAAACATTCTCTGCTTTGGTGGATGTGAAGAAAAGGAGGCGAACAGAGAAAATTAATACCCCAGCCTTGAGCCGCTCTGTATTGGAACATTGAAAGAAATCTGAACTCTGCCTCAATTACAACGACAGGTTCACATGTGTATAATGAGGCTTTATTAAACATTTGCATTCTAGTACCCATGTGGTGTATCTTAAAAAGCAAATACCTTTACCAGTAGATTGAGAATAACCACCGGGTTTCCTGCAGGTCAGTGCAGCAACGCAAATTAGTTTGGGGAAACATTGTAAAACTCTTTTTAACATTAGATAATGTCTTTTTAAATAGAAACACAAAAGCCAATGTAGAGAAAAATAAAACACACTTTTCTACTACAGTTGACTGCTAGATTATCTTTACAACAAAGAATCAAAGAGCTTCTCTTAAATGGCTTAAAATGAAGAAAAATGTTTTCCTCTTGCAATGGAATGAACATCCCATAAGCTGCAATGCCCTTCAAACTTATTTATTGATGTACTGAACACTGAAATAATACAAAGTATTCAAACAAAGTAAAGAACATGTACATCCTTTTAAATAGTCAACAAAAGATATTCTATTCCAAAAATGCTGTGAACCAAGTTAGATTATACAACTTCAAATAAATAATCATTCTCATTAAGAATTGAGATAAGAGGG
Organism: Craterocephalus amniculus; assembly: GCA_036024015.1. Taxonomy (NCBI): domain Eukaryota; kingdom Metazoa; phylum Chordata; class Actinopteri; order Atheriniformes; family Atherinidae; genus Craterocephalus; species Craterocephalus amniculus. The sequence goes on from JAVQJG010140316.1 coordinate 16,157, forward strand.
GTTAGAAGGGAACATTTTTGCATGCCAGACCATCCGCACAATTTGCAAGGACCAAATAATTGTTAGAGTTTACAAAAAGAAAAGCTATTTCCGACAACGATTGGTCAGTCATGAAAAATGTGCACCCCCCTCCCCCCACAGCAGCAAGTTTCACAACTCATCTAGACTTAAAGTTGAACTTTTACAAGTAACACAAAGAAGGAATAGATAAAGAAAAGGCAGTTGCAAAGAATTATATAATGCATAGCACACTGCTCATTTAAGGGGAAGCATGACTAGTAATTGGTTCAAATACAAAGCAGGATGCAGTTGTCAGTGCGTCTAAGGCTCGACTGGCCTTGATTTGGTCAAGATCAATGGTTGACAAACTTTAGAAACCAATTTTTGTCATCGTTATGGCAACTGCTTCACTGTCCTTCCCCAAAGAGAATAAAGCAATATACACCTTTTACGATTTTAAAGACAGGTTATATGCATTACAGATATATATGAGTATGAAAAAAAAAGTAAATTAGTTCAAAACTGTGGTTTATATCCATTCTTTACCACATAATTATATATCTATAATGTTTATATATAAAAAACAAACCAAAACAAAATATCTATACTTTAATACTTTTTTTTTTTTAAACCAAGCAAGACTATCTACAGACCAAACAACCAACAAATTTAATGCACTGTAATGCTAGTCCTTAGGACAACAAATCAAGTATTTCAACTGAACATAAAATAAAAGGCAAATATCAAAAAAGAAAATCTTACATACTCCAAGAAAAAAACCAAAAGAGAAAACACTTTCCAATGAAGTCCAAACTAGAACTTAAAGTAGTCTGCCAAATACTCAACGTAAGAAAGGACTTATTTACACAGCTCAAAGCTAAGGAGTCATCCGATTCTTCAGACCTTCTTTATTTTCAATGCGGCTGCCTTCATCAGCTTGTCCTCAATCTTTCGTAACAAGTACGTAAAAACCCCCTATCGTTGATCTTAAGACAAAATCAGTCTAATGATATATTGTAGGTACACCACAAAACACCATGAGCTCCATCTGAAAGCAATTTTAGAGGAAGAACTGATTTTTAATCCCTCCCCCCCAGTTTACCTTTTAAGATCTTATTGTAATTTTGCATGCACGGTTTGCAAATCAACCTTTTTATTTCTGTCTGCTTTCAAATCTAAAATCAGAAAGCGAGTTGCTCGTCGACCAGGATGACTGTTGACCCACAGATGATTTACAAATGAAACCAGCATTACCACTGATTCTATAATCTAAAGATAATACAAAGATCTCAAAAGGTATCTTTTACATCATAAATCTCTCCAGAAATGTCAACCACTGCAAACTTTCTTGTAAAGTTCAAAAGCTCACAAGGTGTCATATGAAGATATTTCTCAAAGTATCCAAGTCAAAATATTTTGTTCCAGGTCCAGTAAAAAGTTTCTCCAAATTTTTCTTTTTATAAAAATAGATGCTTTTTAAACCCACATCAAAGAGGTTCTTAGCTCTTTGGCAAGGTACTGCTTTAAGAATTTTTTTTGTCTTTTTAGCCATTAAGTTTACAATAAGTAACATTATGCAGCCAACCAATAACCAACTCATATTACAATAAACAGGCAAAAACCAACAAAACTCAAACACAGCTCCAAATAAATACTTGCTAATCACTCAAGGCATAACGCACCTATGGCAAATCAGGACACCGATAAAAAGAAAAAAGGCAAGAAAAAAAAAGAAAAAAGAGAACACATAACCATACAAGACTTACTGCTTCAAAGCAGTGTGCAACAGAATGACAAAACCTGTAGTAACGTTTAGGCGGTCCATCTGAAAACACAGCGAAAGATTCAGCATCACAGGTGTTAAAACCTGCTGTTTTTTTCTGTTTAATCTATACTGAGAAGATTCAAAATGTAGCAATGAAGGAAAAAAAAAAATCAAATCACATTGTTGGACGCTAAATATTGATTACAAAGCTGATTTTACTAATGTAGAAAGTTACGGTCAATACGCTTCCATTTTCTCATTTCCTGGTGAGTTTTCTAAGAAACAATCTCAGTAGATTTTAGGCTTTGTGTGTTTTGTTGGTTTTGAACGAGACTTGCAGAACTCTGTCCCCGAGGCGGTATCCATTCAGGCTGGCAATGGCCACAGCTGCCTCATCATAATTAGTCATGGTGACAAAACCAAATCCTTTGCACTTGTTTGTGTTGAAGTCGCGAATAACCTTGACATTTGTGACGGCTCCAAACGGCCCAAACATCTGCCAAAGGATGCTTTCATCTGCATCTGGAGCCAGGTTGTAGACAAAGATACACCAGCCAGTGCCCGCGTGCCCCGGGATGTTGATGCCAGCCAAACTGGTGACCCCGTCGATGGCCATGGGGGAGAACCTGCTGTAATACACAAAAAGGAACATGCTTGAAGGCAAAAGCCAAAATGAGCAGAACGCGGGGCCCTTAACAGGGTGAAATCAAACCAACAGCCTCAATAAAATTGACAAGTCTTCATGGATTAGCCTCATCCATACTTCATCCTCAGCTACAAGCTACTGTGGTGGCATCTTTCGTCACTTCAGGAACATCATAATAATCCAAAGAAACCAGGCAGCAAGCATAAAAAAACTGAATAAACCAAAAACTAATAGTCGGCAGAGCACAAACTAATTAATATACAAGCAGCTTTACACACTGAGAAACAGCCATTTTGAGCTTACACCCCTGCAAACAAGCAGCAAAATATCAGTTCCGCTTGTAGCCCACATGTCACGTCCAGCACGGCCCGCATTGCGTTCACAAGCCACCCATCCGTGCTCGAGCACGGGTGGCCCGGGTCCTGGACTACCTCCCATCTGGGCCACCCGTGCCGCGCCCGGGCCCGGCCTGTTTGCATTGACATGGACACAATTTGTGGTCAAACGTGCTCGGACCCGGGCCCGAGCACGCCATGTGAAAAGGCCCTTTAACTCCGTAGAGGAACCCGACGAGGATGTCCCCTGTTGCCCCTCTCGTTGGCAATGGCAGTTCGCGAACACAAAGGTGTTAAAATAGGTGACAGAACACCATATTGCCTTATGATGATGTGATTTTGTTTTGTTCTCAATTAAAGGCATCAATTTACTCCTTCCATTGAGAATATTTTTGCATGTTTTGATACTTTAACTGAGTCAGTTACGCAGCTTCTAAATAGATTGACGAAATTACCTATATCTTTAATATATTAAAAATGTCAGTTTTGCCCAAATGTCTACCTATTTCAGTCAATTCCACTTTCCCCACCGAAATCTTTTTTTGTAAATCTGCAAAAACTATTTAGGAATTTCATTCAGAACAACAGGAGACCAAGACTCAGACTCAGAGTATCCTTACCCTATATGGAACTATGAAAGAGGGGGGCTTCCCAACTTAACTTGGTACTTTTGGGCCACCCAAATCAGAGCTGCAATGTTCTATTTTGTGAATGAGCTGCTTGGTCTCAATGGAATCAGTAAATATTGAAATCCCTCTTAATTTATACCTTTACTCTGCTGACAGAAACATTTTGATTTAACAAACAAAGAATCCCTTCCTGAAAAATACCATTAAGATCTGGTATGATATACAGGACTACTTGGGAGAAATGTTGCCTCTGTCTAGGTTCACGCCTACATTGTGAAATAATAATTTTCTTCCTGGTAGAGCTGATGCTGGTTTCAAATTCTGGTTCAATCAGGGTATTAAAACAGTATCTGACCTTTACAGGAATATCACTCTTATGTGTTTTGAACAAATTAAAGGCAAATTTCTAATTCCCTTAAAACAGTTTTTCAAATTCCTTCAGCTGAGACATTTTATTGCAACTAGGCAAAGGAACAGCTTAAAACTCCCCCATCTTTCTTCTCTGGAAAGTGTGATTTTGAACCATTTAAAAGACAATGTTCAGGTCTCTATACTGTATCATTTGTTTATGTGTAACTCCAAAGAATCAGCAGAGAGCATACTACATGCATGGAAGAACGATTTGCAAGTAGCTATATCAGATGGCAACTGGTACAAATTGTTCTCTATAGCTCAATCACAAACAATTAATGTGAAAACTAAACTTATCAAACATAAATGGTTGTATTTAATACTTAATAATTGTAGACATGCAGCATTAAATCCCTGATCAGTGAACAGGTAAAGGACTTTTTAGCCACCAATTCTATTCTGTCAGGTTTAAAAAAAATCGCAGTAGGCCTACTGTTGCCATGAAGGTCATAAATGATATAACTGAAGTTCTTGACCAGAAGCAGTACTGTCTGTCCCTCTTTATCGACTTTCCACATTTTTTTGATACTGTTGATGATTTCATTTTAATAAACCATCTTTCATCTGTTGGCTTTTCTCAGCGAGCAGTTGGGTGCCAGACAGAGCCAGACAGGAAGTCAGTCTCAAGCAGACCGTCCTGCGTATTCTATGAAGACGCAAAATGTTCACCGTAGCGTCCTGACTTTTCCTTAAAGGGACCATAGGCACCGGTATTGATGAAAAAGTAGCATAAGCACGTGGTACCAGCTGTGAGGCGTGCAGCTTCTGAATGTGCAGGGACTCACAGTTACTACCCTGCATTAACCCAAATTATATAAATGAAATACATTTATTTAAAATGGCTAATGGTTCGGTTCCATGTCTGAGATCTAGAGGTCACGTTAACGACAGCTAAAATAGATTTATTAGATTATTACTAACACTCCAAAACTTTTCTTCGTTTGATGTCTGGTGTCATCGACTGCATCTTCCTTGGAGTTAGGTTAGCAGCTAGAAGCTCAGATATGCTAACAGATTTACACTCATCTACATAAAAAGAGCTCAGAAATGACACATGGATCAATAACAGGGTGGGCCTGCAGGGAAGGGAGGCCGATCAGGGGACACCTCACATAAAGGAAACCCAGATGAGGACAAAGAAGTACTGACTCGTCTTTGCGCCCTCTTTCTAAAAGAAAGTGAGGATGTAAAAGAGTGAGAGAGAATTAGTGCGTGTGCTCCAAGAGTTGAAGAACAGCATCTAATTCACTCTAATCCCATAATAGCTGATCCACCACCTTCAAAGTGACTCTTGGTATTTTTAAAAGGCCAGTAGCAGCCAGGCGCTCTGACTGTTTCTGTCAGAGCGCCACAATGTTCACTCGCTAAATGAAGAGTTGTCTCCCAAAAGGGAAGTTTAGTGGAAACCAGTGTGCACGATTTACGGCGTAAACATGAGATTATCCCTGTGACAGCAAAGAACAGTAGGACCATGTCAGCATGGATGTGGTGGTTTTTCTCCATAACGCCTCTACCAGACCTGCCAACATGAATCCCAGCTCCTATAGATGTTATCAGCGGGGCCGCAGGGAAACTGGCTAATGGAAATATAATCGCACCAGTCAAGACGCTCCTGTAAATGATCAACTGAGTTGTAGAAAAAACTTAGAGATTTGTTTTTCTCATCCCATAAGTAATCAGGGACGACTGATTGTCTCTGGGTGGAAGTATTCCCAGATCCTTAATAACAAGTGGAGCTCAAATATTCCCGCTGCTGCATCTGTATCCATGCATGCGGCTGGATATTCCTGCTCGGATCAGCAGCACGGCTCCCGTGGAAAAGTGTTGAAGAAAGAAAGTTTACCTCAACTATGTGGCTGGAAATTGGCAGAGACAGTTTGATGACCTTTCCTAAGGTTGCTTCAACGCGCCGCAGATGGAGCCGTATGAAATATGCTGCTGCAGTTGAAAGGCACCAGAAAATGAGACGTTTGACATTGGGAAGATGTTTCTTTTCCTCCGGTAGCACGAGGAGGAAACTTTAGTTTCCTCGCTTCTCTGATGTCGTTGCTTTGAATGAAAACTGATTCATTCATTCATTATCTGTACCGCTTCATGCAGTACGGTGGCGGTGGGTACAGATGCGCGGATTGCTTCTTTTTTCATCCGCAACCGCTTCTTAAAATCTCCATCCGCCCGCTATCGGCCCGCACGAGCAATTTTTTACCAGTTTTCAGAACCGCACACATGGTTAGAACCCACGCACACACGGTTAGACACACGCACACACGGTTAGACACACGCACACGGTTAGACACACGCACACACGGTTAGACACACGCACACGGTTAGA
>JAVQJG010140385.1:0-12310 GCA_036024015.1 Craterocephalus amniculus
TACATATATACACGAAACTCCAACTCACGATTCAATTTGTATCACGATTTTTGATCCACGATTTGGTACACAAAATGATTTTTTTTTTTTTTTTTTTAAAATGTTTTTTTTAAATAAAATAACGCACAAATTTGGATGTCCAGATTTTAGCCACGTAGATCTTGTTTTAACTTTGCTGCAAACCACAAGCAGCTCGTTTCATCTGACAACTTATGGCATTGTCCCTGTGATTTTTACCTCCGCCAAGGAGTTTATGTTTTAGCTGGCGTTTGTTTGTTTGTCTGTCAGTGTACAAGATAACTCAAAAGGTTATGGACTGATTTGCGAAGAAACTTTCAGGATAACTAGAGAATGATGCAACGAACAATCGAATAGATTTTGGTGAAGATCCGGAAGAAATTACGGATTCTGGATCACTTCAAAATTTTCGTTATCACTGCAGTCAATGGAGCTTTGCGGATGTCTGGGCTCTCTGAATGTTTTTCTAGTTAATAATACTCCATGTGTTTCTTGCTGTCTGACTGGTTGGTAAAGCCAAACACATGACTATAGGTTACCACTATAGGTTACCATAGATTTACAAAAGTGTCCGTTTTGTTTATTTTGCCGAGTGCATCAAAGATGGTGACGTCCGATGAACTGTGCTTGAGTTTCGAGACACTGCCTCCTGACACCACAAGACAGGATCAAGGCTCTGAGTATTACGATTTCCATACCGATACAGCCTTAATATATATATAACAAATGTTTAAATGTGTGTAAGAAGCAGTGAATTCAATATTTTTAACTTAGGAAGCCCTTAGTAATCTAGAAGATTAGTTATCTAGTAGATTAACAACCTCGACATGACGTCGGTCCTCTATATCTTCAATAGCAGCAATGTAGTCATTATACTGCCTCAGTTCTTCCTCGTAACACAGACAGTCATACCAGTAACGCAGCTCCTCATACCTGGGAAAAAGGAATGAAAACATTAAACTTCTTCCCTCTCCCAGTCAAGGCAGATACTATAACAGCAAGTTAAGTGCTCACTTATCTTACTGAGGCAATGAGCTATTAATATCCTGGTTGCAATGTCGCCATTATATGCTTATATGTATTATAACGCTGGATGTATTGGGGAGTACCTATCAAAGTGTTCCGGTAGGAGCCGGTGGCCTTGCTGGATCAGACTATCCCAGTACAGCAGCTCCTCATAGGCCTGGTGTTCGTCCCACATTGGCGCTGCAGCGGCCGCCATCCTGTCACTGCCAGGCCGAGGCTAGCTCCTGTGTTGCTAGTTAAACAGTTATTACACAATGTTATTGAGGTAAACATTTAACAAGGAAAAAACATTGACATCAACCGGAATAAACGAGGCGTACATGATGTTTACAGAAATGCGGCTGATAGCGAACGTGCGCAGAAAAGTTGCGCAGCAGATTGGGGCAGGGTGTTTGTATGGAGATGTGCATACTTGTACATGCATGACAGAGGCATACTGCAAACTAAGAACAACGGATTTATCAAATGTTGCTCAAATCTATCTAAAATAATAATTAAGTATTAATAAATTAGGGCTTGTACTTGGCTAAGGGGCAGTTAGCTAACTTAAGCTAGCACCACTTGTGTAATGACGAGTGTGGAATTTCACACGATACGAATAATAATACATTTAGTGCTTTTTATGCTTCTATGGCTTACCTTTTTAACAAAAAAATAAAAGACTTAAGCTTTCCTCTCTTTTTTCTTTTAAAGTATTTAGGTTGTTAGTATCCTCTGCGTTCAACGCTCTCTCTTCTTCGTGAGACGAACACAGTTCGTTTCTTCTTCTTATGTTTACAAACGTTGACAAACTGGCTTAAAGAACATTACCGCCACCAGCTGGACGGGAGTTTAGGTTTTCTTTCTTTCTTTCTTTCTTTCTTTCTTTCTTTCTTTCTTTTTTCTTTCTTTTTCTTTCTTTCTTTCTTTCTTTCTTTCTTCTTTTCTCTCTGCCTCCTTCTGCCATTACAATATTTTATTAGCTAACTGATCATCACTAAAAAGCTATTTATATCTTTAATCATTGAATAGAATTTTTGCATTGTACATACTCTCCTCATTATATCCATTGTTTTTGATAATGTCTGCCTTTTTTTATTGTTTCTGGTGAATTAAGTACCTTATTCTACCTCTTGCTCTAACTTTATTTTCAATGGGCTTTATGCACAACTTAACAACTTCCTGAACTCTAGCCAGCTGCTTTGTTTCTTGTCTTTCATTACTGGACAAACTGATTATTCCAGGTGTGTCTGACCTCAGTAAATGGCCAGACACACCTGGATTAATCAGTTTGTCTAGTAATGAAAGACAGGAAACAAAGGAGCTGGCTTAAGTTCAGGAAGTAGTTAAGCTGTGCATAAAGCCCATTGATTTCCTACAATGTTTCAGTTTATTTTACTATTAACTATTTTCTCAGATGCTTCAGCGTAGATAAATGAATCTGATATGATGCATATGGCACAAATAAAAAACAGCAGACCATTGACATTTCTTGGAAAATGTATCCATCTAAAGATAATATGGTTGGAAATCAGATATATGGGAACGCTCAGTATTTGACTGCAGTACACTTCATCTATAACTTACTGCAGAGCTGAACCTTCGTCACACGCATGACACAGATTACTGGAGATCTGCAGGAACTGAGTCAAGCCTAAATCAACAGACTCTGGTGCAAGAACTTTCTTTGCTCCCACGTATACGGCAGGTATCAAGACAGTTTTCTGTCATCATAGGAACATTGCTAAGATTAAAAATATTTCCTATCAAATCGATGTTGAAAAACTCATACAGGCTTTTATTTCTTCCAGTCTTGACTACTGTAATGCTATTTTAGTAGGTTGTCCAAATACCTCTCTCAAAATCCCTTCAGTCTGTTTGGAACTCTGCAGCCAGTTACTGGTTCAGCCAAATTCAACAATATTTCACCAGTGCTTGTCTTCCTCACCTGTCATCTCACTACCTCTAAAGCCCTTCATAGATTAGCCACATCTTATCTGAAAAACATAATTTTACAGTATCAACCACAAAGAAACCTCTGTTCCCAAAGTACTGGTGTTCTGGTGGTTCCCAGAGTCGCTGAGACCAGAACGGGAGTTTTCAGGCCCCTGCTACCGGTTTGTGTGCAGGATTCATCATCAAGACTTCAAACCTTTCTTTTAATATAAAAAGTATTCTGTTGATCTCTTCTTAGCTCTGTTATTGTAACACCATAGTTCATTTAATATTATTCTTGTTTCAATTACTATTGTAATTGTTGACTTATTTGTGTATTCTGTAAAGCACTTTGGGGTGGCTGAGCATGGTTAAGAAGGAACTATATAAATAAAGTTGAGAATGGTTGAGCATAGGGTTCTTGATATACTGTCTTACTCCTTTTAAATTTCAGAAAGCACACTGACTCAGAAGTACAGCTTTGCTGCAGATCACACTCTCCTCTTGGTAAAATATAAACAACACTTTGAAGAAATATCTTTCCTCCAAGGAGCCAGACATTCTTCACATCTTTTAAAGTGATCCTAAACAGTAGTTCTCTATGCTTTCTGGACCTTTTTCGATTTTTCTTTCACCTTTTTCACTTACTCTCAGTCCAGGTTTTATCTAACCACTTTCAGAGATATGAAGATTTTTTTTTGTTAGTTTATATCTGAAGTCATGTAGATGTTGAGTCCATATATCAGAAATTTTAGCAAAGAGACATATCTGTGGAAAACTGAATTCTCACCGTCTCAGACTGACTGAATGATTGCTGCTGGCTGTTACAGGATCACAGCCGATTAACTGCAGAAATATATGAGCATATTCCGTCACATTTATTTTCCATCCACATACCCTTCAGTAGAAAAAATAAATGTGAAGTTTCATGATAATCACATTTCACTGTTTTATTTACATTCGGTTTAAAAGCTGTTTACACATCCTCAGTAAATTGAGGGTAATCAAGCTTCATCTTTAGCTTACCTAATCTGACATTATTTCACATAAAGAAACATTTAAACACATAAAATAATATAAACTCAAACACAGATAACTCCACATCATCTGAATATTAACATTCCTTAAAATACATTCAGCTGAACAATTATTTCTGGGTTTGAGCTCCCTCTGATGGTTAGTCTCATAGCTCACTTCTTTAATTGCTAAAAGCCAGTCACCATGCAGGAATGATTTTATATTTTAAAGCTGGCAAAAAATTAATTTGAAGAAAAAAACCTGACATCAGTCTTGCAATGCAAAACACAACTAATGATGCGTTTACATACTTTTTTACCCTTTAACAATGTAAATAGAATATTAAGGAATGTTCACTTATTGTAAGTAAACACTTAGTGCTTTGTTTTTTGTGCAAAATATAGCATTAGCTAGCTTCCGTTTGTCAGGTCAGACAATAGTTATAGTAAACCATGTTGGCGTTTTAATGAGTAAATTAATTGACTCCATGAAGCAGAACTGAGAATCTGGACAGCTCCATCATTACAGCCTCAAAGTTGCCCCTTTTTCCTTTACATCTATGCAAGTCTCTCTTTCTAAAAGTCTTTGTTTTCAGCGACCTGACTGAAAAGTACATCCACAAAGTCAGTCGGTCAGACTTGGGTGACTTCATTTTTGTGGAAGCTGGGAATAGAGCTTTGCTCCCAGCGGCCTATCATAGTATCCCTCAGTCCGGCCTGGCACTTAACGATGAGATAGATTTTGCGGAGCACGGTGCGACGCAGCAGGATGTAGACCCAGGGGTCGAGGATCTGGTTCCATGTAGCCAGTCTCACTCCCAGCAACATCAGTTTTTCATAACTGCACACATTATAGCCGATGGTTTCTGTGTAGGAGAGGAGGACCGATATCAAACCAAAGATCTGTAAAGAAGAAACATTCAGTTAGTTATTTATTATATTATATATTGTTTGTGGCTTAGATTTACCAGTATGACAGAGGTAAGAATGGGCAAACACTAGGGTGGGACAATACATCATAAGGTCAGTGAGTCAATGATATCGATCCAAAATCCTAACATCCGGCAAAAATTGACAGAGTAACCTGTTATTAAATGCGCTTTTATTTTGAAAATATTTTCTTTTAAACTGAATGTTAATACCAGAGCTCAAAAATAAAGAAAGGTTAAATGATGATCTAGTTGCTTTTTGTGATGAATGGGAATAATTGTGATCAATCACTCATTATATTGCTTGCTATAATTTTATATAGATCCTAGATCAAATCGAATCGAAATCACATTGTGACTGAATTTGAGATATCAGCACATATCGAATCGCTGTATCACTGTATCGATGTAATATTATATCGTGATCAAACCAGTGATTCCCAAGCCTAGCAAACACTTTGCCCCTTCAAATCAAATCCCCCCCAAAAAGGCAAAATCTCTCTAAATTCATATTCTGTACAGGTTCTTCTGTTTGTAGATGACCCCCTCTCAAGAAAAACACTGAATCAGAGCTTAGCATGCAAATGAGTTGACAAGCAGCCTTATCATTTGGTGTCATTTCCCCCAGAGTCAGCTGACTGGGCTACAGCGGTAAAATTTTAAGGAAGTGAGGAAGAAAAGCTTTTTTGAATGTATCGTTGCGATTTATGTCATGAGATATTTAATAATTTATTAACAATGAAGTATATAAAGCATCTATTTGTTCTGTCAACGAGAGATTGTTGTTGTATTCAAAGTGTGTGAGGCTGTTAGTTGGAATATGAAATCACACACAAGGACTGGTGTTGGGTGCCCACTAAGTACAAAAAAGACTAAAGAAAAATTTAAATTATTTGCATATTACATAAGCAACAGAATGACTAAAAGGTGATTTGGTTTATCACATAGGAACACAATAATATGATAACTTAATCATGTATGACACAGTTTCATTATCAAATTTCTTTGAATAAAAGCAGCTTAAAGCAGTTACAGAAAAGAAAAGAAATGTTTCCAGGAACAAAGTTATTGTGTCCAAATGTTTTAGTTATGCATTTCTGAATGATTAACACTTGTCTTCTTTTAAAATATGCCCTGTACCATGTATCAGATTGTTTTCATTCCATTAATAAATATAATAAACTGCTATAACAGGATAAAAACAGGATCTCTAGCAAAGCCATTTCAGCTATCTATTTGCTGTTTAAGCCAGATTAATGGCTTTGCTCTGCAAATAATAACCTATAAGTGGTGATCTCCCACAAACACTGAGGTCACTTTGTCATTGTACTAAAGTAAGGACTGAACAACGCTTTGTGTCTGTGTTGTTCCTGTGTTGTTCCTGTGTTGTGTCCTTGAACAATGTCAACAAGTTTGTTAGAGTTGCAGTTTAAGAGCATGAGTACAATTTCTTCGAGTGCATGGCGGACATGTGACCAAGGCTTGTTGGCAACTCATGGTGATATAACCCTCAGATATAGATTATAAGCAAATTAAAGTATTCTCTTATTGTTGTCTTAATGCATTTAAAATTAGATTTTGTGCTTAATGTGCTTCCTTTGGATGATGTCTACCTGTTTTATGTGCTGCAACAAAAACAGACTCCCTAATTTTCAGATATTAAAGATTAAACCAAAAAACAGAAAGCAAGTGTACCTGCTTTACAGTTTTCTGTAACTTCCTTCATCCCTGCAGAGTTCAGAGGCCATTGTGGAATCACACTGCTCACTTTTGGTCGTATTGAATGTGATATTAAATAAATAAAATGTTTGGATGAGAAATCCTGCAGACTAGTTCTGTTATTTTACTGTTTTTCTATGTGTTAAGCTAAATCTCAATAACCTGTTTGAATTTTGTGAAAATATTTAAATGTATTTGGAGAAAGCAGGATTTTTTGAATGATTTTTTACCTCTTTAGAGAAACTAATCTCTGATTTTAAGATTAAAGTCTAATATCATCAGTGTTGGAAATGACTGGTTCTATATTGAACAAGCAGCTAAAATTCACAATAATTCAGTATTATGCTGGATTTCATTTATGTATCAGAATTAGTTTTTTTCTTGCTGGCCAGTCAAAGCTCCAGTAAGAGTCCATTTTGTTCAAAAATATGAGACTTTCCTAAAAAAACAATCAGAAGTCAATATTTGTTTAAGTAATCAGTTATCATTTTTAACCCATCACAATTCAGTTTCTGTTAATTTGTGCTAAAACAGAATAAATTAAAGAAGCTGAAAACAGAACTTTCATCGACCTGAATCACCACAGTCTCACAGAGAGGAAAACTGTCCCATGTGCACTAATGCAACTTATTTTTAAAGGTAACAATAAAATGGCTTATTGCACCTCTGGTTTGATTAAAGTTGGATGAAACTCTATGAATCATCAAGACATTCACTTTGAACTGAGCACATTCTGCTGAACTAACATACATCTGCACACACATGACCTGTCTTTGCTTTCCTTTCACTGCACAGGTAAGAAAATTAGAAAATGCTGGAAAAGTTGTTTTATTCAGTCAATTCAACATAAAATATGAAACCAATACATTTTATCCAAGTTCAGATGTACAATTTTACTTTAATAGATCTGATGTTTTTGAATTTAGAATTTTATTGATTGATTTCAAACAATATACTAAGACAAATAGTATGCAAATAAATATATTTCAGCTTTGATTTGTTTAGATTTTGCTGATTAGGATTGGCAGCTTCAGAAAATCTCAAATAAAAAAACTATTGCTTGAAATCAATAAAATGGATTTTAAACACAAAGATATCAGGCCTTTGAAAGTAAAATCTTGCAGATTAGTACATAAAATGTATCGTTTTCACCTTTTCATCTTAAATTATCTAAATAAAACAACATTTCCAGCATGTTTTAATTTTCCAAGTAGTACCTGTATTTCCTGAACTTACCAACAGAGGGCTCCAGCAGATGCATGAGGTGACCATGATACCGACCAGCTGCGTCACCATCTCTATGTCGTGAGACTTGGTAGAGTGGCGCGAGCCGGGCTGCCTCCGGAGCCGAGCCATCACCAGTGTCAGTCCGCTGATGGTATTAAACACCAGCGACAGAGCCAATGAGGTCAAACCAAGTCCAGAAAACAGCCCTACAAAAGCCACATCTGCCGCTGTGGTGTTGTTGAGAACATTAATAAAGCACCACGTCCCGGGCTGCTGGTAGGTGTAGGAGCTGAGATGCATGGAGGGCAGCAGGGCCACGAGCAGAGCTACCATCCAGATGACAGCCAGGCAGACTTTTGCGCGTGTTTTGGTGACCAGGGATGAGTGCAGCAAGGGTTTAGTAACACCCAGGCATCGCTCTGCAGCCATGGCGCAGCCCATGAAGAGGGGGCATAGGCCAAAGAACACCATGCTGCCACCCATGAACAAGCATCTGCCATTAGGAGCCTCAGTGCTCGCATCATTTGACAGGTAGAGTTGGATGACCAGGGCACCGAGGATCGCATGGCCAATTAAGTCTGTAGTCACCAGGGAAGTGGCAAATAGGAGGAATGTAGCTTTGGGACGCCGCCGCTGCAGACAATAGGCATTAACCAGGATGAGGAGAGCCACAACGTTGGAGATAGTGCCCAAGGCCGTGGACAAGACGGCAACGGGAAATCCCATAGAGGAGACGTCCACAGAACAATTTTCCACAGCCACCTCGGTGAAAAGGTTGTCTCCACTGACCAGATGAGGCAGTAATATGGAGGCTGAGAAGTAAAACTGGCTAAAAGATAACATTTCTGAGCTATTTCAGGGGGTCCAAAGCTAAGAGGGGCTGCAAGAGAAAGAAAATGAACATTTGGTTTGAAAAATGCAAGAATTAAAGCAAAATTAAATTTCACTACATTAAAAGAATGTTTGTGAATGCGTCATTGAAATATTAATTGGTGGAGGTAAGAGGATCTCAAACCAAATAAAACCATTTGGTGAGTGCTTCCCTGTGTGTTGTCTCAAAAACACCTCATGAGGGAGCATTTAAATTCACCTGATGGATGAAAAGGAGCACTGAAGCTGCCCTAAAGCTGTTCTTTGGGCTTATAATGACTCAAAGCGTTCATTTATAATCCTTACTTTAAATTTATCTTAAATTTCTGTTTTTATAAACTAAGTTTGAACGGCTTCCAATAATTAAAAGAATAAAACAGGCTATTAATATTTTGTGATCTATCTCTAAATTGACAACTTTCTGAATCTGACAGAAGATAAAAAGGCTTTAAAAACACAATTTAGGTATTTGGTAAATCGTTTGAGCATTACGCAGAGTTTCTTCCGTAGGTTCAGTAACATATTCTCAACGACACACTTTTTAATTGTAGCAACACATGAATGGACATTTGTTCGTTTAAATACATCAAAAGAAAACTAAACATTAAATATTACATTTCTGTTATTATAGCCTACTGAGATTAATTTAATTTCCTTTTGATTTTAGTAATTTTTCAAGCTCAGAAAATGTAAATATATAATTTGATCATTTATTGAAATTGAGAGAAACTCACCTCGACAGGTCCCTTATTCTTCTCAGTCCGGTGCAAAGATAAATGGATATTCCGAGCAGCGACTCTTTAACACAATTTATTCGGCCGAAAAACAGAAAATAAAAATAATAAAGTCCAAAAAACATTTTTTTCCCGTTTAATAAAACCCACCGCTGCAGGGTAAAATGAAGGAGTTGATACGCGTTAAGGAGCACCTTCCAGTGCATAGGGCGCCTGCTTGTTCCTGCATGGTGACTTGAAGGCGAAGGATCCCCACTGAGCCTCAAACACCGCCTCATTTATTTATAGCGCGTGTCTTCAGCCTGTGTGGGCGTCTCTGCTGGTGCGCGTCCACTGAGTCAAGTTCACGTCTGTTCCCCTCTGCTGCTGTAGTCTGTTTACATTCACTTCACGGCCACTCAGCACAGTTTAACGTTGTTACTCACTTCGCATGTCTCACCCACTTTTCCTAAAATTATCTTAAACAGGTGAGGACTGTTTAATCTCATCTCAGCGGAGTTTGCGCACAAAGTTGCAGATTCAGCCTCCTGCAATTATTCTCCTCTAAATGGCCATTAAACTGTGAATAAGCAGATTCAGTTTGCAGAGAAGATGACCTGCTCCTGGATCAATCTTGTGCATATTCGGTTCCGACCCTACGTAATTTTTTTTGCTGCTTGATGCGCAACTCTGCGCTCAAAATAACCTCTGGAGTATCAGTTATCCTGAAGGATCCAGCAGTTAATGCATGAGCTGTGTCCTCAGGTCAGTTTCAGTCATCTGAATAAATACAGGCAGAGGAAACTTGTTATGTTTTCAAACTAAGAATTTTTTTTGCTGTTACATGTTGAGGAATTATTTTTTAAAATGTGGAAAAGTCCTGTTCACCCTCACAAAAGACCAAGATGGACCCGTCAGTCATGTTTTTTTTAAGCTGCCTATAGGAAAGGAACTTGTGTATTCCCGTTTGATTGACACTGGGAAGGCATTTCTGCCCCTTTCAAGCAAACTGGGGACAGGTGGTCATGTTTTCTTTAATTTGGCCTGGCAAGCTGCTGGCATACTTGCATAACATGTGGTTTGGAAACTGACACAATATTTAAAGCTGCTGATTCACTGGAACAAGAGTAAAAGTAGTAAACTGTAAGCGCTGACACAAAATTGGTTTCATTTTTTAAGGCAAAAAATATAATAACAGGTCTGCAACACATCATTAGATATATTACGTGAATTAACGCAAAACTCAAGGGAAAAAATGAAGATATAAGTGTATTTCAATGAAAAGGCTCAAAAATACACATTTAGTTTCTTTTTTTGGATCACACTGACTAATCAAACACATTGGGGTAATGCAAGTGTGCATGGATGTGTCGGGAACATCAACCCTGCAGAGAACAGCTTGTGACCAGTCAGACAGCCAAAGTCTTTCCAGTTCATGCTGAGGGGCAGGGTGGAGTCATTCTGGGGCCAATGGCAATCACAGCCATGCAGCTCCCTACTTCCCTTGTTTTTCATCATTTTTCAGTCTTATTTTTCTAAATGCAGCTGAACACTTGTATTTGAGCTTTGTTTATTGAACTTTGGCCCAAATGAGTGTCATATAGTTGAATAGTTAGACTGTGCTGTTGCACTTTAAGTTCCTTGATATCCACACTTTGCATATATAGCTGAACTATGGTAACAAGATTGCATTTGGAGAGTGCATGATGACAATGATTACAATAAACAAAAATGACATTCCCATCTTAGATGACACCTTGGTGACAATTTCCACCTCACCAAACCAACACCATGTGGTCAATAATGCAGTAAAAACATATAACGCCTCTGGAATTTATGAAAAAGTTAAAGGGGCAGTGTATAACTAGTTTTGCGATGTATTTTCATAAATACGTATTTTATCTCAGTCTAATCACAGTCGTATCCGGATAAAAGGTCCTCATAGCTAAGAATTGGCAGTGCACCCTACTGGAAGCTGCCATTTTGCATCATCATCTTTACATAAAATAGCTGAACCAGGACAAACTTGTTGGTCTGCGCTTTTAAACAGTGAACCCCGCTTGTTGTCAGGGGAGGAGGAGAAATACGCAGCCGACCGTCGACTGTTAAACTTGCAGTTTTCCATCGAAATGGAGGACCGTCCATAATCTGCCCCCTGAGAGGGAGGAAACATGACCAAGCAAACAAAAAGGCTTAATAATTGGGAGGAAAGGAAAGATATGTATCTCAAGATTATGAGATACACGGAGGGCATAACTTATTATAATCTATAAGGAAACACAGTTATTTATTGTTCCACACCTCATCACCTGATGGGATGCTACGACTTGTGCAAGATGTTGACGTTTTCACATTTATGACTCTCTGCAGCATGGGTAGTAGTAATAACATGCTTAAACGGTGAAGCCCAGAGAGCGTCGCACGCTTGGATTCAATCAGTACACTGCTAGATGGGAGTAATTATTACACACTGGGGCTTTAAGTCGTCCAGAAGCACCAGGCATGGAAAGACGAAATAACTGACCTGGAAAACACATTTTCTATATATACCACTTACTCCAATTCAGGGTTACAGGAGCCGATTAGCAGTTATCAGGCAAGAGGTATGGATTCACCCTGGACAGGTCACCGGCTCATTGCAGAGAGACACACGTCTATGGGGTTATAATGATGACAGCTCCAATTGGCATTGAAAATTAAAAATTGGCATTGAAAATAAAATTTGGCATTCAAAATTACTAATTTAACATGAATTAAAAGAAATGGCATTAAATTGAGAGTTATGTAAACCTTGCCCTGCTACTGAAAATTTTTATTAAGAATAAAAAAGTTGCTCTGTTAAATAAAATACATATCTTAAGAAAATAATAACTTTCGT
>JAVQJG010140392.1:0-30477 GCA_036024015.1 Craterocephalus amniculus
ATTAGTATCAATGATACACAATATAAATTAAAAAACTGTCCTGCTAAACAGGAAAATAAATTCAGTCTAGTCTGCTGAATGATGTTGGTTCTCTAGCAGCTCGGGAGCTTCCCACCTTCCAGCCTAAACATCCAACCTGCTGATCCAACATGATGCTCCCGGAGCGCGCATCAACACACGCAGGAACGTTTTTAAGACAGCACACTCCGATACAGGAGGCTAAGCTAACCAGCCCTACCCTGCATTAGAACTGGCCTGACACTGTTAGCTTTGGTTGGAAACGACACTAAAACACACAAACACACTCACCTCTTATTAAAACAGTCTCATGGTTTTGTAGAATCGGTCTGTAGCGATGCAGCCAGAGGAAGAAGCTAACGCTAACTGCTAAGCGCTCCGTCACGGAGCTTCTGCTACATTCATATTTCGGGTCTTTCACTACCATTATTGCTCATGGGTTGTAGAGGATTGTGATATTTATTTAAACACCAGCTGATTCTGCAGCAGACAGAGCTGTCAGAACTTAACACCACGTTAGCCTGCTTGCAGCTTCCTACACGCAGCTCTCCTCAGATGCATCTGATCTTCTGGGTCTGGTTTGCCCACATCACTGTCTGCTAGGCTAGATATACATCCCAAATAAAATATCAAAGTGAAAATCATAGCTTTCTCACTATGCTGACCCAGCTCTACCACACCCAACTTTGAAAATAGATTAACGGCGGTAATTTTTTTATCGCATGATAAGAGCCTTCAATTAACGCAGCATGTTAACGCCGTTAACGGCCCAGCACTAGTTTATACATACCCTAAGTTGGCTTTACCATGATGTGAAAATGCTTAGTTGTGAGATTAGATACATGGAGTCAAGTGATTTGACTGGCTGATGCACTGCTGCACAGTAACTGTAGCTCAGCCTGGCTATTTAATCCTCAACTGCATCACCCGTATGACATTTTCGAGAGCTTTGTTTTCATATGCTCTCAGTCGGTCAGACTAAAATTTTAAAACTCTAACCTCTAGATGACAAATAGGTACAATGTAAATCCTGAAACTTTTGTTTCAGAGGGGGGTTTCATTCAATATTTATGAGGAAACTGAGTTTGAAAGTCAGTGTTTCTACTTAGGAAGAAGCGTTCGAAGCCAGTGAAACAGAAAAAGCCTGCAGCATGTTGAAACACTGATCCATATATTTCTCAGTTATATGCCCAGTCTGGTTTAAAATAGATGAGTAAATTTACTCCCATCATAAACTCTGGTTCATGTTCAAGATTTTCTCATTTATAGTATGTCTATATCTAATTACTTCCAAGCTATGGCTTTTTGAATTCCTGATAACAAAGTTTAAAATCTTCTTTTAGAAACTCCAGCATCTAGTGGGTTAACATGCATCACAGGTTGATGTTTTTGTGATTTCCTTCTGGGTATGATAAAGTTTGGATTTTTCATTTCATTTCCTTTCATGTCATAAAAGTCCAGATTTGGTTGGTGGAACAAAAAACTCTTTTCTATGTAAACATACTCAGTGATTGTAAAACTTTGATCACCATATTCAAATCAGTTCCTCCTGAAGCCAAACTGAAGTGTTGTGAAAGATGAGAGGAAATTCCCTTCTGGGACTAATGATGAAGTAAACACGAGTAGATTAGGAGATATTACATTCTTATGAACTAAACATGTTTGAGTAGGATATCCCAAATGCAAATTAAACAAGTGTGAGACTACAAAATGGGTGTTGTGTGGGAAATAAATACAAGAGAATCCATCTATCGGTATCTTTCTTGTGAAGTTAACAGATTCTGATTTTAAAAACAACCTAAAACCAGTAAAAAGAGGAGAACATGGGTTAATAAAAGGAAAAAATCTTCAAGGAGAATAACTAAAGTTGTTGTTATGCATTCTTGAAATTACTCTGTACATTTAAAATGAACTGAGTATCAGATCATTGGCTTGTATTTTTCCAAGTTTTTCCAAGTTTTCTGCTGACACCTCATCAGATTTTAAGCATCCAACCAATTCAACATATTTCTAAAAAAGGATAATAGTGTTATTATCAATCATTCATCTGAATCCCTGAGTTGTAAAGCTGATTCCTGGTGGCTTTTTCTTTGATTCCTCTCTCAAGTTCTTAGTCACTATTGACTGGAGAATTAGGTAATGAGAAGCTGTTAAGTTAAAGGAACTATGCCTGATATTATTTTAATCTTTCTAAGAAAAATGGTTTTCTACGTGGTATAGTATGTGGTAAAAGGGGTAATTTCATTACAATTAACGACTCATTGATTGTGCATATGTACGAGTTCAGGGCATTTTAGTTTACAAAAGCAGCTAGTTTTTTTAGCATTGGCGTGACGCGCTCTCTCTGCCTGGTTAATTTTTGGAACGTCCAGACTCAGATCAGCCAGTAATAGCGTTCCCCTAGTGATCCGGAGTCAAATTATGAAAGTTAAACCCCTTAGCGAAGAAAAAGCGTCACACAAAAGCTAAAAATAAAAAATAGCCGCTATCGCTAACTAAGCTAGCCGGACGTGAAATCGGGTATAGTCCCTTTAATGTAATATTCTCATGGCTGACCTTCAACTGAAAATCTGTGTAGGGTTTTTGATAACAGAGAATCTGCAATACTTTCTAACAAACATGACAGCTACCACTTTGTCTTCAGATCCAATTTAAACACAACCCTTAAATACTTAATCGGCCTAATTAAGCGCAATTAGACAACTAGCATTTGAAATATTCATGTGGCACTTAAATTTGCTTCTCTTTTCCAATAAGATATAAATCAGAAGTCCTTAAATGGCAACTACAAAGTGTTTTCTCTCCGAACAAATTCTGAATGCAAAATCACACCATTATGCAGTTCCATTATGCAACTTTCTGCAAGACAGCCATTCATTTCCTTAAAGCCTGGATAGAGGACAAGTGGTCTCTGCAATGTCTTTATTGAAGGTTTTTACAATATGTCCTCAAAGATAGTCTAAGGAAAAGATAAGAAAGACATAGAGAAGGTCTCACTGAAAACCCATCATCTACATTATTGTCTTGTCTTTTGAAAGACAGAGTGACCACCACACAAAAGTGCCTCAGTGAATGCCTCAGCAGTGATGTGCTACAACACAGGCGTGAAATGGATGGATCTGTTAATAGTGCTGTACTCATATTCTAATACCATCTGTTCTGTGGCAAGCCGTTGAGGGGTTTGCCATCAATTTAACTGTGCAGATTGAATTTTTATGCCCTCTTTTTTGTGGCTCAGTAAAGTGAGACACAGTAAGAATCTCATGTGAGCATGTTGACAGATTCAGGACTCTGCTGTTCACAGATATAAAATATTACATGAGGTAAGGACATGTGAATTCTAATATATTCACATATTTGAACAGAATAGCGTAACGGGAATAATAATATATGCACAAAAAAGGGGGAAAAACAGAATTTGAGAAATTCATTCAGTTTAGGTAACATCTATACCACATCATGTACACAATTTATTTTACAGTATCTTTAACATCTGTGTGAATTTCAAATGTTTTGCAAGTAGCTTTGAATGTTGCATTTCACTGACTGAACTGATCTGCAAAATGACTTTCATGGAACTTCATATTACAATATGCAGTATGGGACTCTTTGTACATTGTGTGAGTGCCTTTGTTTGTTTATATTCTATTAAGAGCCACTCAGTGCTTATTGTTATGCCTAAAACGTTAGAGGTCGATTTTACTCCTTTCTGCATTGAATTGGAAACAGCTAGACAATAGATTCCCTTCAGGCATTCATATAAACATAATTTGTCACCAGGAAAGCAAAAAGAAATGTGGTTTCTGTGCAGCAAGATAAACAGAAGTACCAATATTACTTGAATACCACACATATCGATAGGTCGTCTGACCTCATCTTGGCAGGGAATTCTGGGATATTTTCTTGCCTACAAAAACATCTAGCAAGCACTTTCCTTTCATGCTTAATAACCTGCTGGTGCCTAATATTCGCTTTTCTCAAACTTACAATGACCGCATTCTGACCTGCCTTGGCATGTTGGTGGCAGTGGAAATAAATCATGAGCCCTGACACGACATCATCTTTTATTCTGAAATTAACATTTTTGTGGCAAAGATGTGACTCTACACCCTGTTATGTATACAAACTGTTGGCTTCATCTGGCAAGTTTCATTTTGTATTCCTTGACTGGTGGCCATTTCGAGTCTCCTTGCCCAACATTATTTGGAGAATTTAGGTGACAAAATGTATCATTCTTGCTCAGAAAACCATCTTGCAGGACTTTGAAGCTACACTGTCCATGTAAGATTCATTGTGCGTCCATTTCTGCTTCAAATTTGCCAGCGGAACTCGATTTGCAACTGAAAACAAAATGAAAGGAAACTACCAAGGAGCAAAAAATTGGATCATTTTCTTTTTATGATTGTTGAAAACTCTGATCACGATTGAGATTAAAATTCAACTGGGAGGAGACCTTGGAGTTGGCCAGGACACACATCTCTCAGCTGGCCTGGGAGCGCCTCGGGATCCCCGTGGATGAGCTGGCTGATTTCGCCGGGGAGAGGGACGTCTGGGCTCCCTGCTGAGGCTGGTGCAGGTACGATTGATTTTCACCAACCTTTCACAAACACTGTCAATTACCATTGCTGCTGGAACTATGATGAGTTTGCAGCGCCTGTCTGCTTAAAACGGGGGCTGACAACACCTTGATGGTGGTAGATATGAACTAAAACTATAAACTATAAAGTTGTAAGCTACTCAACTACAAAAGAAAAGAAAACAGAAATCCCTATGGGTACACTGATGTCAATAACCCTTTTCACTCTTCACAAAGACTTTTGACATATGTTATGTGGTTAGAACAGAAATGTTGAATGCTGCAAAGAAACTGTCTCTGCATGAGTGGTCCCACTAAAATGAAAACGGCTAAGAGCCAAACTGTCAGAGGCAACAGAGGTAAGATGTTGCACAAAGCAGACAGAATGTGCTATGTAATGGTCTGGGACTGTGCAGATGACATACTGTACTGTATATATAAGCCCATGCTTGAAGGCCCCCAGTAAAGTGCTGAGTGAGGATAATAGGACTTAAACATTTATCAAAGCAGTGGAAATAAGTGACATATTTTTCCTTTTCTTCTCCTTTTGTTTTTATGAGTCGGGGTGGTAGTGCTGTAATAGAGTCTTATGCTAAGGTCCTGAATTTCTCCTAATGTTGGAATAGACTTTTCTTCCGGGGATCCTGGCAGTTTGGAGTAGTCGTGAGCTTTAGTTTTCCAGCTTTTCCTTGGACTTTTAAAGTTACTGTTTGGACACTGGGTGCCTTTTCAGTCCTTGTGTACAGGGACTAGGGGCAGGGTCAGTAAATGGAAAAAACATGCATGTACAGCTTTTTAACACTAATGGCTGATGAAATGTTTTATTGTTTTTACTGTAAAGTGTCATTTGGTGTCCTGAAAGGCGCTATCAAATGACTCAACACTACACAAAGCCACTAAAAACTGTGACTTAGAGGAAAAATAATTTGTCTGCCGCATCTCGTGATGACATGATAGAAGCTGGGCAGCTGGATATACCTCGGTTATGTTTTGGACTCATTGAGGCAGCTACAGCTTTATTTGGGAATGAAAACAGATGTTGAAACGGCTCATTTCTTAGTGAGCAGGTACAACATTAGAAGTTTTTTTTAGAGCTTGATGTGAAAATGACATGAGATCAGCGAGGTGTTGGAGAGACCTTACACGCAACGGCGTGAGCTGGAATCAGCAGCTGCTGGGTAGCTGAATGTTTAGAAACGGTCCATTGTTAGTTACTTTGTCACTCCACATGCTGCTCCCTTTCATAAAATATGTGCATTGGTCTTGCAGCAAACCATCAAGTAGTAAACAGTGCAACAGCATCATCAGTGCAGACATGTGAATATGGACAGTCTGGGAAGGGTTTGTGCGCCCTGCCATTCTTATAGCTCACAGATTGCGTTGTAACACAGGCTTGGCTGATTGCTGCATCACTTGTGAGACTCATTTCTTCATCCTGCCCCTAGTTCCTTTAAACCAATGTTTTTAGGAGAATGTCTTTATGTTATATCTTGTTAGTGTTTTAACACTTTCCTTTAAATCATGAAGCATACAAAATGCACATCCTCCAAGGGATGATCAGTCATGTGGCTATTGACCTTTTGCAGCTAATCCACATCACTGTGTAATACCGCACCCATTGATAGGCAAGGCTTGGCAAGCATTAGACTTGAATGTCCTTCAACTGTTAGCATGAAAAACTTTCAGTTTTCTTGAAATATTAATTAGTCCAAAGTGCAGTGTATATGTTGCCATTGTTATCATGTGTGTAGCAGTGGGTTATCATAACAGACAAGAGAAGTCATCAGAGAATTCTTATATTTGATTCCCAGCCAACCTCAAAAGGAAATAAATGTGGATTGCGATGTGAAGGACAGTTCGTGTGTCATCCATCCATGTTATCTTATGTTCAACTCAAAACAAATAATAAACAGGGAAAGCAAAATTAAATAATACATTTAATTTATGTTTAATATGTGCCAGAAAGTGATGATCTGCCAGAACCTGAAGAAGTTGCCGTGGGTCGCTCAGCTTTTCTCGATGTCTCATCTGCAGCCATTCTTCCTGGCACAAACCAGCATGACACTAAAATACAGGCAATAAGTCCACTTTAACAGAAAACGTATTTGCTACTTCACTTTTGTCCTTTAACGGATTAAGAACAAGGTCAGATGTGCTTTAATCAGAAACAATATTCAGAAATGTTGCTCCTTTACTGTGACCCGAGCACTGAAAGAAACTGTGCGACAGTCGGGTGCTTTATTAGTTTCTGGAAGACAATCACTTCTAATCGTAGATATAACATGCATAGATTCTGGCTGCTTTAATACAGCAGTGATGTTCTTGGATCAATGCTTTTTTTCCATCTGGAAAAAGGCATCATGGTACTAGTAAGCTGCCTAAAATACTGTGCAATGAATACGAAACGCTCTTGCTTTATGAATGAAGTTCACCATGAACCTGTTCACAACGTCTGCTGGTAAAATAGTTACATGCATCCAGGCTTTTGTACACCTTCAGTTCAGCAGTGTGGGAGGATTATGGATAATATAGACTGGTGATATGTTCATGTAGCAAACATTAGACAGTTTGCCGCACTCGAGAGTAGACAGGGTTTTACGTTCAGTTGACTTTTATTTTCTCAAGATAAGGTGCTCACGACGTTTATCCAGATGCTCAGTGTTGTCAGGACGAGAAATCCCATTAGGGGAATCATTGTGCTGCTATTTTTAGACGGAAAAGAAAAGAAAACAAAGAATGCATCCAAATGTGCTCTAGTGAATAGACTCTCCTGGGGAAGTTTGCCTACCAGTGTGGCAGAACAAGGTCATGTGATCCATGACATCATATGCAAATGGTCTATGTAAGTGGCAGCGTAGTAAAAAACTATTACAATTCTATCTTCTGCCATTTTGTTATTAAAGTCATGGTAATAGCGTGATAAATACCAAAGATAATATTTAACCCTCTTAGCTCCCTAAGAAAAAGTTACGTTAAGCTTCTTAAGGGCAAAAACTGTCCTCTGTCAGTCAATGACCTGTAAATATTATTTTAAAAAGAAAAGTTGCCTTTTTCTGTAATGGTTGTCATCACTGGTTTCTGGCCTAACCATCAATAACAAAAAATCAATACGTTTCTAAATTTTAACGCATGCACTTGAAAAACACTTATATGCACACGCGTGCATACACATACGTGCACGAAAACATGTATGAACGCACATACACAGAGTAGATTTATCGTTCTGTTTAAACGAATCCTTTGTGTTTTTCACAAAATTAGCCTGCAGGTGGTAGGCCATTACTATGTATACAGAACATTAGATTACAGCAACCACAATTAAAAAAGCTCATTGAGAAGTTGTTTCAAGATAAAATTCACAAATAAATGTGGAAAAAAAATCCAGTCTGAACTGGAATGGCAGTGAATTACAGAGAAGGTACAAAATTCCCTTGCAAAAACCTGACCTAAATAATTAGCTGTTTTTTATGCATGTAATCCGAGTGATCAAAATGGCTGAAAACAAAGCAAACACCAAAATTACAAATTTACGACCCTTTCACGCTCAAATAACCTCATGTGAAAGACGAAAAACTATTTTTTACTTCATTGGATGTGGTTTAAACATTTTAGCATTATCAAGTTTTTGAAGGACACTTACTTGCTTAAAGAACATTGAAGTCTATGGGTTTTTCATCACTAAGATAAAAAGCGGGGCCCCTTTTTAGTAAATGGTTTTATGTCATGGGAAACTGTTCGAACTACATCAACAAAGTGTAGAGCATGCGTGTGAGGTGAAAATAATTTATCCTAAAGATTTAGTCTAAGATGGCATATGATTATAGAAAGCCTGTTTTCAATGCAAGTCAATGTGGCACGGAATGGCACTAAGGGGTAAATGAGGTGTAATTTGTTTGGAGACCTTAGAAAAAGAGTTAGACAACACTTCTTCCAGAAATTCATGGATCAACCCACAATACACACCTTGAACAAGTTTTATGCTGTTTGCATCAGTAGAAAAAAAGGAACAACATTAAAGATCTTTGACAACCCCTTTAGAAAGCTTAGGGAGCTAGGAAGGTTAAAGTGCAGGAAATCTTACTTTTGCAGTAAAAGGGAGATTCCCAAAGGCTGTTAGCTGAAAGTTTGTTAAATTTTGCCATAACATTCATTGTGTCTCTTGACAGAGAACGAAACAAGGCAAACATGACCAGCTGAGTAATTCCAGTCTTTGCTTTCACATTATGTTTCCATCTGTTTGCACATGTTTATGAATCACTCTTATTTGATTTGTTTGCAATAAAGATATGAAGCACAGCTTAAAAGTTTTATGCTACAAATAAGTGCAATAACCTTCGATGATCTTTACTCGGATTTTCACTCGGATTTTCCACATAAAAGAACACAAATGTCAAATGAGTAAACAAGTTTAATGAAATACCTTTTGCTACTCTCTCCTTTCTGGCAGGAATGCTGGAGGAATTGGAGGATTGAATGATGCAAGACTCTGTAAACATTAATTGTACAGTCTCAAAGTCTCCCTTGACTTGAGGGGTAATATTGCAGGCGGGAGCAATGGACTGTGTCATTTTAATGTCCAATTTCAGCTTGAGCTCAGACCTCCTGCCAACCAAATCAATTGCTTTTTTTACTGCTGGGCATTTGTTGATGGGTTATCTCACACAGAAGAAGCAATAAGCCTTAATCAGGAGCTCATTATTTCATTTTCAGAAATATGAAGACTTGTACTTAACTTAACACAACAGATCTTGCATACCTCCAAATAATTTTGGATGCAGGAAATAGGCGTATGTGAAAAAAAAAAAAAGATTTCTTATATATGTGTATATATATACAATGGTTAAAGTCAGGGAAATTGGACCGCAAGGGTTGTTGAAGGTTATCTTTGACTGTAAACCTTATTTCCACATGTACAGTATATTCATACCATGATATGCATACAGAGTATGGCTTAAAATGTTTGGATTTGGGTGGATGATCTTTATATCCACAATTGGAAAGGCTTCTGTTAGCCGAAGTTTCATAGAATAGTTTTGTAGAATATGCACAAGTTAATATTGACATAACAACACAATCAGACAAGCAAAAGGATTTTTATCATATACGATTCATCTTGTTTTTCTTGATTGATATACGTCTCTCTCTGGAATAAAAGTATACCTAAGTCAGGCCTTTTTGAATGACTGTCACATACTGTGACCATGAGAGGATCTATCCTCACAATGATATGCTAAAAAAATAATAAATCAGTTGAGTCTTGAAAGTTCAAGGGAAAAAACCTTTTGCAATTTTTAAACAAAGGGAGTGTCTGAACAAGAACAGCCTTCTTGGAGATTGAGTACTCTAGCCAGCTGTGATGAGTTTAATGCACAGTCTCAAGAGTTTTCTTTAAAGGGACTATACCCGATTTCACGTCCGGCTAGCTTAGTTAGCGATAGCGGCTATTTTTTTTTTTTAGCTTTTGGGTGACGCTTTTTCTTCGCTAAGGGGTTTAACTTTCATCATTTGACTCCGGATCACTAAGGGAACGCTATTACTGGCTGATCGGAGTCTGGACGTTCCGAAAATTAACCAGGAAGAGAAAACGCGTCACGCCAATGCTAAAAAAACTAGCCGCTTTTGTAAACTAAAATGCCCTGAACTCGTACATAAGCGCAATCAATGAGTCGTTAATTGTAATGAAATTACCCCTTTTACCACAAAATATACCACGTAGAAAACTATTTTTCTTAGAAAGATTAAAATAATATCAGATATAGTTCCTTTAAAGGGACTATACCCGATTTCACGTCCGGCTAGTTTTGGTGTGACGCTCTTTCACTGCCAGGTTAATTTTCGGAACGTCCAGACTCCGATCAGCCAGTAATTGCGTTTCCATAGTGATCTGGTATTAAGTTACGAAAGTTAAACCCCTTAGCCGAGAAAGAGCATCACACAAAAGAAAAAAAATAGCCGCTATCGCTAATTTAGCTAGCCGGCCGTGAAATCGGGTACAGTCCCGTTAAGTTCAGGAAGTAGTGGAGGTGTGCATATAGCCCATTACTATTCAAATGAATTGGTTTTAGTCTGCTACATGTGACATGTTCCCTGTCCATCACAGAGTTGTGTTACATAATCTATGACTGATGCGTCTTTTCACTGGACTGAAACACGCTTTTTAATCTGGAACTATATGACAGCAGAGCTGCTCTAATGCTGGGAATAATAGAGGAATTTGTGTGCAAGTTATGCCAAATCAGCTCTGTCTCTATAAACAGGTTAAAAAAAAACAGATTTTCATGATAAAAGTACATTAAGGAGGAAGTACTCTTGGTTCTGTCTGACAGCAACGGCACATTTTAAAAGATTTATATTTTTCTTAATCTTAATCTTAATTCCTTAAATGGGGCGACAAAGCATTTTCTTTCTTTTTTTTTGAATGACAAAGATCTAACTAGTTTGATCCCAAACTAGTAAGTGCTCTAATTTTTCTCTGCAGTGTTTATTCATGGTGCATTATTTTAACGTTTCTTTTTATGAAATCTGCAGTAGAAATTCCTTCTTTCTTTCTCTCCACCACTCCAAGGAGAAACGAGAGTGATTTCCACGTGAGTTCTAAGGGGAAGTGTCTTTATTTATGGTTAAATGAGGGCGTTTCTGCATACAATGCTGCCTTCATGTGCTATCGTATTCATGGTAAATACCATAAACCGACGACAAAATTGCACATGAGCACCCCCTCATGTCGTAATTTCCACTGGGAAACTTGACAAATCTTATGATACCCGAGTTCCCGAGATGAGATCAACTTTGACCTTTCAACATGGCGGAGAGCAGCGAGATGATTGTGTTTGGTAAATATTACCTTATGCTAAATGTTCTCTGCTGCTGTTTGTAGTTTACTCAATGTTGTTGCAAACATTCTTTTAAATGGTATCTCCATTTAAACTTATGTGATTTTAAAAAAGAATTTAATTGTTGTTCGCTTTTTGTCCACCATGTTTACCTTCACAACAACATGAAAAGCACTTGAACACAATGCGTTGGTAATTTCCACTTCACAGGTGGAAAGGATCATCTTTCCCATACCACATGAAGGCAGCACGAACGAGCATGGCGAATTAGAACGGGTGGGATTTATCATCAGAAAGTACTTACAGCTGTGTGTCCGCACGTTTGATAAATCCAGATTTTTTTGTACTAAAATTTCTACATTTTAGTCCTACGTGCAAATTTGGAACCTTTTCTACATATGGTTGATAAATGAGGCCACAAGTGTGAACCTGTGTACTCACAGCTGTCCACTTATGATTGGATCACTTAGGATGCAGATTTGCACCAAGTCATACAGATTCGATCAACATGATTAATAGAGAAAATGCATAGTTTTCCAAAAAAAAACCATCAAAAGTGCTTTTTTAGTATTAATGTTGCAGTAAGAGTTAAAGTTTCAGTGTGTAGAGTTTTCGGGCAGTTCAAACTAGCACCACAATACGGTGAAAAATGTGTTTTCATTATAATACAATGGTGTTAAAAAGGAAAACGGGGACTTTGGCCTTATGTTCCCCAAGAACAATTCACTTTCACTTTCAGATGGTTCATATTTTCTTCCTCACAGTCAGCCACTGCACCACTGAATCGTTTCAGAGCAGACAACTGGTGCTGTGGTGAGCATTTTTCATAGCCGCTGCAGTGTCGTCATTATTCAGCCGTACGTGAAGTAATAATTCCTACTGCTTTGTATATAAACACTTAGGTGCTGATGGCGAATTGCATCAGTGGAAATGCTTTTAGGAAACTCGTGTTCAGGGACCACAAAGTTTTTCTCACCCAGAGGAACTCGGATCATTTCCTCCATTTTCCTCTTGAGCAGCATGAATTGACCTTTTTATAGGTAAACGAGGGTGAGAACAAGGTGCAATGTGAAGCGGATCCCTGTGCAATAATTTCTTAGTCAGACTTTAATTTCTTGAGGAAATGTTGCTTGAAGATGCGCATGGATGGCACATGAGTCAAAAAATGATTAGACATTTCCATGTTACTGCCCACTCATTATCAAATCACGCGCCATTCGGGGTCTACGTTTTGTTAAGTTAGCGTCTGTCGACAGCCAAAGTGGCTCACAGATTAGTCGCCATGTTCATCGGATGGAAATAATTGAGCAGTTTTTATTTTCTCTGTATGGTTGCTGAAATCTAACCAGTGTGTACCACCTATTGGCTTCTCTCTCTTTCCTGCTTTCAATACCCAAGGGAGGATTCAGGCCTATCCAGGTAACAGTATTACGTCTGTGTCCAGTCTCTGCAGACCTGCATGGCATGACGAGGATCTTCCTGAAATTCTCCTGTCTGTACTTTCCAACCTTGTGCATCCCCTCATCTCCACCACAGTATGAATACTCTGTAGAGAGGCCTTTTATCTTCATTTTACCCCCTTTGTCCTGTCTTTAATCCTGTAGAGGATCATTACTGAACATCTGAGTTGAAAACAAAAAAAAAGTCGTAAAATTTCTTCATTCATTACTCATCAATTAATGAGCTTGCACAGTGAGATGAACTGCATGCCTAATAAGATGGATGCAGTCTATTCCTTCCTAAAATTGTCTTTTTTTTTCATTCCTGTTTTTTTTTTTTTGTCCATAAAAGTTTTGCCTGTTGGGAATATGTAATGTTGCCCTATGGAATATATACAAATGGTTTGAGTGTGCTCAAGAATGCACTTGTTGTTTTTTATAAGTGATTTCTTTTTTGCCAAAGTTTTACTGTTATATAGTTGCTTCTTTTTTTCCTGTTCTTATTCCCCCCCTTCTCCTTGTTTACTCGTATTTCATGCTTTACCAGCAGTTTCAGTGAAAGCGTCTTCAGGTGGCTGGTAATAAACAGTTTCCTGGTCATTTCCTAGATTTCCCAAAAAGAACTATATACATTTAAGCCACCGAGGCTGATTTATTGTGCTGAAGGTGATTTCCCTCCTGGGTCTTTTTAGATAGATTTTACAGCATTGTTTGTTCTGGTTTCCTTTACTGGAGCGTACTGTGACAGTGGTTGCATATTCCCAGCTTAAGCTCTAGTTGCTTGGAAGTCTGTCACAGCTGTTGTGTAGTGGTCTTTTTTTTTTTGTTTAACACCCAGCAGCCGAAGAATCTGATGTGTGTTTTCCTCACAAACCCCAAATGACTTTAAAACTTTGTGGGATTGACGCTGCTGTTATGTTTTCTCTTTATTCTATACGTCCTCCAGAATGAGCAGAGCTGTGCCATGAGTCGCACACCAAAAACCATTTCACTGTTGGCCGAGTCGCGCAAAAAAAAGGAAAAAAATCATTCAGCGGTCCTAGAGCTGTTATTTTTTACAGCTGTGTAGTCTGGTGCAGACTTGAGGAAAGATGCAACCTTGACTTTTCTGCTTTGAATTTCAAGGGTTCGAGCAGGAAACCTGCTTTGCTTTTAATAAGAAGCCCAAAGTCCTTTGTGAAGTATTCAAGTATGAGCTGAATTTCCATCTCACAGAAATTCATTATCTCTATAAATCGTAAAATAAAAAATAAAGCTCCGTGGTTACAGTGAAGATTACTTGCAGACCAGAGCTGACGTAAATGTCTTGATGTTTTCCTAATGTCTAGTTTTTAAAAATACATAAAAATTATTTGTTTCCCAAATTCAAAAGATTCAAAGATTCAAAGACTCGCAGTAAGTAGTAACAACATTTCATGTCTGGATACTTTTGTAGGAAGTGGAATCTGGTGTCATCAGTCACACGAAGTGTGTCGTAACCACATTGTCACAGAGACAGTACTTGTCCTACAGTTAATGAGTTTTTTAATCATATAACACCAGAAGTTGCCAAAGCATTTCAGGTCAGAAAAAAGCTTTTCTTGACAGCAGCACAGACAGAACTTTGGTACCAAACTCCATCTTAGAAACCCTTAAATATTCTAAGCTGATCTTAAATGATCCACCATGTCAGTTCTGTGGAAGTGTCCCAAAAATGTTACTGCTCCTTCAGCCATGCAGTGATTTTCATTCATTTCCAGGCCAATTTAACAGACTGAAGAAGGCACTTCTCTCTGAGTGATCATCTTGTTTTGAAAGTCTCTGCTTGGATGATTTGGGGATGGAAAGGTTTTAGGGCTTTAGTGTTTAATGAAGCTCTTATTTGTG
This sequence comes from Craterocephalus amniculus, assembly GCA_036024015.1. Classification (NCBI taxonomy): domain Eukaryota; kingdom Metazoa; phylum Chordata; class Actinopteri; order Atheriniformes; family Atherinidae; genus Craterocephalus; species Craterocephalus amniculus. The sequence continues at coordinate 14,733 of JAVQJG010140392.1, forward strand.
GAAATTGTTTGGTTGATTCACAGCATTACTTGCCATCAAAAACACAAACTGGACCTGAGAAGTGTCGATTCCTGCTGTGGATCAGCGGTTTGATTATGAATGTGACTGTGAAAACACGTGCATGTCTTTCCGGAAATCATCCAGCGTATTATCCCTCAGAGTGGGTTTAGTGTAAAAGGCTGAATGAAGCAGTGTTAAAAATGCAGATGAAAACTAAGCCTCATTGAGGAGAATTGTGTTTTAGAAACATCTCAACATGTCGAAATTAGACCGCGGCCTCTGATGTAATATTCTGTTGTGTCTTGTTTCCCTCTCTTTTTCAATATCTTACCATCAGTTTTTTCAGAGGACTCAGATGCAGACCGCAAGGCCCACCATCCCGACAAACACACCCTCCATACGGCCCGGCTCACAGAACCCGACCGCGGCTGTTTACCCCACAAATCAACCAATCATGATGACCATGGCACCCATGCATTTCCCCTCGCATCAGGCTGCACAATACTACATCCCACAGGTACAGCAAACTCAGCTGAGTTGTTTTGAGTCTTAACGATTAATATTTGATTTAAAAAACAATATTATACACACTGTGTTCAAAGAGAGTAAGAAAATGTATTAACATTTGTTCCAGCGTGTGTTTTTAAGCATAATGACAGAAAATCAAGATATGTATACATGTTTTTATCATGTGATCTTCTTGCTCAGCTCTGCTTTCCGCAGAGTTAGTCTGGATATCCACACTTTGGATGATCTTTTAACATTAAGAATGGACAACCATCTATTAGTTATCATCACAATTCCTGAGGAAATGGGTTCAGCAAATCTAGAGCTGAGCGGCTGTTTCGGTGTCTATTCTCATAATGAGCACAGCTAAACTGCTAAATATTACCCTGTTTGTGTGGAAACTGAGCAAAAATATAAAATTATGTAATTGCTCCTGTAAAGCACCTAAAATTAGTTTGTGATGGTGAATATAACACATTTAAAATTAATAAAACTGCTGAAGTCAGATTATTAGGGCTGGGTTTAAAAAATCGATTGATCGATTTAAATCGATTTAGGAATAAAAAATCCATAATCGTTTCATAAGGTGCCAAGATTGTGTTTTTTTTTTTTTGTTTGTTTGTTTTTTTTTATTTATTTATTTTTTTTTGGAAAGCTTATTTTTTATTTGGCCGTTCTTTTTTATTGTAGTGTTTCTGTTAAAACTATTTCATTTAACCTGTAACACTGGTTATTTATGTAGGTGACACGCCGGTGCTTCTGGACATTTTTGTTTAATGAAAACATGAATATTAAATGTGTAGAAAAATACACACTTTTGAAAGGTTGCTTCAGTGTTTCATAAAAATTACCATGTGTGAATATTCTAATATTCAAGAAATATTGATGTGACATGAATATCTGCAAATGAATCAATATTGAATCGAATCGAAATCAAATCAATTTTTGCTCTTGTCAATCGAATCGAATCGGATCGATTCAGGAAATAAGGAGTGATACCCAGCCCTACAGATCATTAAAATCACGGACTCACCGTCTGTTTTTTCCTGTATTGTTGACGCCGTTGCTTGTGTTCCATTCTTCCAGTATCGCCACAGCACGCCCTACGTGGGACCCCCGCAGCAGTATTCTGTACAGCCTCCTGGGTCTGGCACCTTCTATCCTGGTCCAGGACCAGGGGAGTACGCTGCCCCATATCGTGAGTGACTAATCCTAAACGATCATTCCCACGCCGATAAATCTCAGTAGCACAACCATGTACTAGCACAAATGCGCATTACTTGATTGCCGTTATGTGTCCACAGAGCAGAAACCCTGATGATGTTTTACTAAAATCTCTCTTTTTCTGTTTTTTTTTTTTCTTTTCTCGGAAATTCATTCAGATCCCCTCAGGTACCACGCTCCTGTCTCACCCTCTGTCCCTGCTCCAGTTCCCACAGCTGGGCCGCCCTATTACCCAGGACAGACACTGTACCCCCCCTCACCCCCTATCATAGTGCCTACACCACAGCAACCTCAACCAGCCAAGCGTGAGAAGAAAACAGTGAGTACCTTTATAGTTCCTCCTCCGTTTTTTTCTTCTTCTTCAAGGGGAGATATTAGACATCCGAAGATGATATCTTTGGCGCGTCTGTTGACAAAATAGTCTCAGTGTTGCAACGTTTCTGGAGAGTTTCCTAAATTTATATGTTTTGATTTTCCTTAGCAGATGGAAGCAGCCCGGCTGATCCCTTCAAGTGTAACAAGCCAAAAAGAAATTGAATCAAAATATAACTGTAATCCATGAGCACACTTTGATCCTGTATCCCCTTTCACAAAGCCTTAAAAGACACAAATCCTTTACGTCTGAGAAGAATATTGAATCTATTAATTGGTGAACATCCAATAATTATTTTTGATTAAAAACAAACTAGGAATAGGTACATTTTTATTTATTATTGACCTCTTCATTTCCTGGGAAAAAATTATTAGTTTGTAATTGTTTTACATCATTTCTGAGATATTTCAGACCAGCAAAATAAAGGAAGATACTTCCTCATCTTCTGTTCACAGAAAATGAGAAGCCAGCAAAAATTTCGGCTCCAAGACCTGCACACTTTAGTGAGGTGTGTGTTTTTTTTTGCCATTGTCCTCCCAGATCCGTATCCGTGACCCCAATCAGGGCGGAAGGGATATCACAGAGGAGATCATGGCAGGGGGCTCAGGGAGCAGGAATTCAACGCCTCCTGTTGGTCCCCCCTCCACCACGCCTACCCCACCACAGGTACAGCTCGCTTGCCCACCTTTCTCCCCCCTATGAGAGATGTTCTCCTTTCAAATGTTGTCCTTCTCCATGTGTGAGGAAATCATGACCTCATCAGTGTGTGTTTGTGTTTAAGTCATGATTCATTAGAAATTCACATGCAAAGGCTTAAAGATATTTCACAAAATGACCATGGATGGCCTGACTGCTATGAAAAACCCAGTTTATGTCTGAAATGGAGAACATCTATCGTGCAAGTGACAACATCAGCAGATGATCACAATGTTTACCACCTGGGGGCTGGAACTGCGTTTTGAGTGTTTAGATCATCTGTTTTGTTTTTCTTTGTAGTTGAAGTTGGAGGGTTTGACACCTGCTTTACATTAACAAAATCAAACATTGCTAAGGGGCTTAGCCTCATTCAAAGCACTTTAAAATCTATCATCTCAGGAATACACAGGTTTATCGGGATGTAAGCTTTTTTTTTTTTTTAAAGTTGCACCTGATTTCTTCCTGATTTCTTCACCCTTTATCTTCTACAGTAGACTGTCTGTGTGCTGTCTGTAAACTCCTGCTCCTCCTTCAGAATCCACTTAGATTCTCTGTAATATTAAATCTGTTCTTGCAAAGGATTTATGCATTTAGTTATTTGGCACACGGCTTGGAATAACTATAGGAATGTGTTTGTGTCTAGTCCTCGATTTTAAACAAATGAGACCAAACCAAAGCCCACACTGGACAGTTTTTCTGGATTCTGAAGAGGGATGTTGTGACTTTTTCCTCCCTGTGTCCTTCTGTGGATGTTAACGGTCTTTTCCCTCTTTTTCTCTGTCCTTTTGTGTCCCTCATTATGTTCCTTTATGTATCCACCACGTGTTTGTCTTTTACGCTGCTTCGTACTGAGTCTTCATCCTCCTCCTGCATTGATCCTCATTTTCCTCCCGTTTTGTCACGTATTCTCCTCCATCGTTGGCCTTTAATCCAACCATACCTCGTTGGGCCTTATTTCTCCTTGGTCCTGTGCTCTGGCTTGTTTGTTTATCTGTGCATGCTATGGCGGACATGTTTGTGCCTCTTTCTCTGGTTTTCTGTGTTGCTAGTTTTTATGGCCACACCCTCATTATCCTCACATTTTCTACCTCAAATCGCAGCAGCTGAGCAGCAGCCAGTCTCCAGAGCAGCAGCAGTTGCAGCCTCCGCCTCCTCAGCAACAGCAAGCCCATCCTGGAAGCTACCCGTTAGAGTCACCGCCGCCGTCACAGCAGCCACTGAAAACTGGCGCTACAGACACAAAGACGGTGCCAGGTCTGCCCCGCAATCCTTTTATACGAATACAAACCATAAAACACTGAAACAGAAAGCAACATAAATCAGTTTGGTTTAGAGAACAATACATTACGTTCTTACACACCGTCCATCCGAATCATTTGGTTTCTTTCTTCATCTAAATGGGACAAAGTCATGTTTCTATCCAGTTATCTTTCTCAGAAAGTGCAGCAACGTTTTTAAATGCTACATGATACAAGTATTATTTGGACCTCTACTGGCTGCATTCTTACCTCTGCTCCTCTTTTTTAGATAACATGCCAAAATTGGAGCCAGTTGTCCAGAAGTCTTCCTCACCTGGAATCGTGCAGCCTGAAGCTCCTTTGGAAAGACTGGAGGCCGCCACTCCTGTATCTGAGCCCTATGCCACTGTTGAACCAGAGCTGTCCTTCCCCGCCTCGCTGACCACCCCTGTCATTCTCCCACTTACGGGGGCTGACGCCAGCGAACTTCCTTCAACCAGGGAGTCCACCGCTCCAATCCCGTCGCCATCCTCCTCTGTTGGGGAGAGCAAAACGTGTCTGACAGCGCCGCAGACGGCCAGCGCAGAAAAGCCTCTTTCAGACCCCCCACGAACTTTAGCTGCCTCTCCATCACCGGCTCCCAAAGCTTTGAACGGCCTTGCAGACTCCGGAACTGAGCCTGACGCTGCTGGTCACGAGCCTTCACTTCTGCCTCCAGCTGCACTCCATCTCCAGGCTTCCGCTCCCGCTTACAGAGACGCAACCTCCTCTGAAAGCTTACCCTCTGACGTAAGGCCAGAGGTGCCAATTGCTGCTGCACTCTCGCCTCTGGCACCCGTGGCTGTGGTTCCAGTGACCCTGACCCCAAGCTCCATCCCAGCTTTGCCAGTTATTGTTCCCCCAGGCCTTCCGCCTCTAGTGCAGGCCACAACAGAGGCTGATGAGCCCAGCAAGTCGTTGGACACTAAAGACCTCAACCCAAGGGGAGGGACGGAGGCGCATGGTGGCATTTCTGAGAGCAAAATGGAGTCCCAGCAACAAGCACTTACCAGTAAGAGTCCCACTACAGGTAATTTGTAGGATACTCTTCATTTGATGTGACATTTTAAAGACTTAACATTAAATTCTGAGTTGCTTTTCTTGAACTCTTTGATGTCCTGCTTTATCATGTAGTAGAGAAAGATTTTCATTGAGTAAGGATTTTTTTTGTTTAAAAGAATGAATAAAAAATGCAGGAATAAACCTGCCTGACCTATTTCTAGCAGTTGGTTAGGTGTGTAAAAAGTCTGTTATCCCGTAACTGTTTCACTGTGGACCATTTCACTCTTGTTACTTTATTATTAACTTTTATCTCAACCATTTTCTAAAACAAGATTCATTCATTCATTATTCTTGTCCAAAGGAAAGGGGGGGGGGGTGCAAAGAAACATTTTGTTTTGTTTTTTTTTCTTAGTGTGAACTTTAAAAGGTTATTGAGCTTATCAGATTTTTATGGTGTTATACCTAAATATTTCAATGAAATGCACATCCACCTGTTTCAGATAATGACTCAGCTGACACTGTGCAGACATATCTGATCCCCTGGAAGTCTGAGTTGGACATAATAAACTTTTAATATGCAACCAGAATATCACACTGACAAACAGTTTTAATGTTACGTGCATAAGCTGCCACCTGATTTTCCTTTTCTTTCCTTTGTGGTTTTTAAAGACAAATATTACTTTTAAGTCTTATGGTTTGGTTGATGGCCATCTTTGGCTGACTACATGTTCCTACATTTCTGTTTCCCTGCAGTTAATCAGACTTCTTCTGCTATACCAAAGACCTGGAGAAAACCAAATGAGGGGATCTTTGCTGGAGACACACCTCAAAAGGAGGATGAGGTCAGAGAAGTCGCCCTAAGCTAATGATTCAGGATCAGGAGGGGGGCAAAAGAAAACAAACATTTAACCTTTGATGAGTAGATTATTTCTATTATACATAGCTTGATCCTTTGGATTTTGTTATTAAAAGCATGTGTCATCTTTTTTTAAATGGTTGCTGGAGCATTATGAAGTAAGACTACAAGGACTGGGACAGAACGAGTGAGGGAGAAGAGGAAATGTGCAATGTGGGCAACAGTTCAAGTGGAAACTGTTTCCACATGTGTGAGAGAGGCAAACATAAATGACTTAGGGGTGATGTTATTGTCAGAGAGACACAGGAAGGAGTTATCCATCATTTTCAGTGTTTACCCAGCCCACTGTATGTACAGGGAGCTGCTTCGCTTTGGTTTTGGTCTTTTATTGTGTTCTTCAGGTCCTGTTCCTATAAGAGAGGTCTCACACTAGCAAGCACTGGCCAACGAACAAATGGCTTCCTTTGAATGAGATCTATGAGTCTGCTTTAGGTTTAAGCATCTCTGTGCCTTTATCAGTGCTGGAAGTCACATTTCGTAGAAGGAATATATTTTAGAATAAATCCATATAGGTTTTTTTGGGGGGGTAAAAACGATGCAATACAGAATGAGACGAAGGAAGAAAAGTACATGAGAATCCGATCCAGATGTTCTGATATCGATCACAGTAGCAGCAATCCTGCTTCAGTCTAGATGGAGAGAAACTGGGCAAATTCTCTTTGAGCAAACACGCTGTACCTGTAATGAAGCTATAGTTTGAAAACATCCCTACACCTTTAGAAGCATTTCCTGGCCGATGCTCCAAGACATATTTGAGAAGTTTTTCAACATAATGTCTGTAAAACCACAGAGTGTAAGTGGGTGGAGCAGCATCTTCCCTTACTGGTCAGAAGAGAAGTGAAGGACGACGTTATACAGTTTACTTGATACCTGTACATGTCCTAATCATATGGTGACAAGTACCGGGGTAAACTAAACTCGAGGTCTGAATCTCATTCATCATCTGAAAGTGAAAGGGTTAATAATACACTGAAAAGTAGATTTCAGAGAAATAGCTGTTTTTTATTAAGGCATTCATGTTCAGTCTTCATTTTAATTTACAGAGGAATTCACTGGGCTTGTCAGATTATCAAGAAATTATGGCATGGACAGTGTAGAGGAAAAATTTCTTTTTAGGCCTTCCAATCTATGATTCTGTCTTTTACCACAATCTTACTGTGCTGCACTGTTTCTATTTTCCATTTAAGATAATATTCTGCTTATGTTCAAAATGTTACTTTGTCTCGCTCATTTGTACTTAAAGGAAATTTAGAAAGAGCTGCAAACAAGCACAAATCAGCTGAAGTGTTCAATTAGAAGATCCATATTGCAAAAAAAAACAAAACATAAAACTTTATTGTTTATGTTCCTTATCATCACTCAGGATGAGGCCAAGATGGTGGATCAGCCTGCTGGAGATCAGCCCCTGCAGTCGGCCCCTCAGAGCTGCAGCCCGGCGCTCCTACCATCAGTCTTCACCTCCACCGCTGCTCCTGCTCTTGCTCCCGCAAGCAGCCCCGAGGCCGATGCAAAGCCAGCTGCTCCAGAGGAAAATGGTGAAGCAGAGTTGGAGCCCATGAGAAATGGAGCAGGTCACATTTCTGAGACGGAGAGCAGCGACAGTGGAGCAGCCCCGGGAGAAAAGGAGAACCTGACGGGGCCTCCACAGGACATTGAAGGTAAGAAGAACCTCACTCTATAATTTAAATAACAAAGCAAAACAAGTGAGTTGATTTTTGTACATAGAAAATCAAGTTTTGGACATGAACTTCCTTACATTTATAAAGTTGCCCACTGTAGTTTCAGCTGTTCCTAAGTTTCATGCCCAGTCAACTGTTTTCTAAACTGTTTGGTTTTCCAGATCTGACAGAGCACAGTGGGAAGCGTCAGTATGACAGAGACTTCCTGTTGGGCTTCCAGTTCATGGCCGCATGCATACAGAAACCTGAAGGGCTCCCGCCAATCAGCGATGTAGTGCTGGACAAGGTAAGTTACAGACAGCAACCAGCACTGAATTGACCTTTAAAATAAATGATCACACTCTGTTTGAAACCTCTGACAGCCAAGTAACATGTAGATAAATTGATGTCTGAATGCTTTATCTCACACTGTCAGGTTCTTTAACACACAAGTGACTAGCTTGAGTGCGCAATGAAATGGAAATAATTTAATGGGTTCTCTTGATCTATTATCCAGAAGTGCAGCTAACATAAATTCTCATTATCATTTTATCTTGTTTTTTCCTGGAACTGGAAAAGTGTGCAGCAACTTAGACAAGTCAAATGTTAAAAAATCTTATTGAGTACATGGTTACACTTATGGTTTTCTTATCTCATATACACTAAAGCTTGGTTTTGTTATCGTGATTGATACTGCTCATGGTTATTTCTGGAGATGCAGCACTTAGATAAATATTAGTCAATGGCATAAGGAATAGTTGTCTCTTATTAACAGTTTTTTGCTCCTTATCTAGGAGCAACAAAGAACACAAGGTATGATATGATTTAGTGATATATAGACCTGATTAAAGCTGTAGAAGTTTAGTTTGTTCCTCAGATCCACACATATGTTTGGGTGGAGTGTATGGCCTGCTGAAATGCTGTTTTGATTAAAATCACATTGTTATTATGTCACCCTTGGCAGTCTTAAGAGTGCATGCCCCTCCCCCACCTCTTCAAAAAGAACAACCAGGTCGGTGAACGGTTGATTGGTGCTTTCCCAAAGTTAAATTTTTCTCTGTGGGAGAAAGTGAAATCTCGCTGGGAAAGAGTTGAGAAGAAGTCAAGGACGACTGAACGACAAAGAGCTGGATTTGTCCCCCCTCCTCCCCCACAACTATCCCTCTCCTGCGTTCCTTTCTTCTGTTCTTCCTCTCCACATCTGTTTCTGACTGTTGTCAGAGAGATTCTCAGAACAAGCAGAGCATAGATTACTACCAGTTCAGTAAGAAAAAAAAATACATAAATCAAAAGCTGATAATGAAATGCGGCTGTCATTTACAGCAGGTCACCTTTAAAGGACCACTGTCTTAGAAATTCATCAACGCACATACCCACACACATGACATGCTGATTCCTTTCACCCTGTAGCTGGGGCAGAGAGGATTTTTTGCTCCCCCTGCTGTTCAAGCACATCTTCTGACTACTACTGTATCTCATGTGTCGTACAGATTAACCAAAACAAGTTGACATCTCGAGTGGTGGATTCCAGGGTGATTTCCAGAGGACCTGATTTCACACCTGCTTTCGCAGATTTTGGGAGGCAGATGACTGGAGGACGAGGCGTTGCAGTGAGTAACACATTTGGCTCGTCTACGCCACATAAGCCGACACAATCATTCATAAAATCACACATTGTTTTTAATCCAACTTAATTTTTAACCTGGTTTTGTCAGAACCTTGACTTGTTTGATTTTAAATTAATCTATTTATGTGCAATGTATTTGCTGCAATAGATAGCTTTTTATCAAATTTTATTTTATTTTATGTAATTAATTTTATACTTTTTACATTGTTTTATTACTTTTTTTAAATTTTGTTTTTAAAATATTTAATTGCATAAAATTTTATGCCTGTTATTTTCATGTCATCTGGGTTAAAGTGATCATTTTTGATATTTGATGTAATGAAACAACTGTTTTTAGCATGCAGCAGCTTCAATTATAAGGAAAATTCATCTTTCAGTGTATTTCTTGTGACTATGAAGTTGGAGTTCTCAGGAAATAAATGTACCTTTTTGTATTCTTATTTTCATCCACAGCTCATGAACATTGGAGCACGACGGCCTCCACCCAGGAAGATCATCATGAATGTGTCGGTTAATGATGACGTTCAGCTGAAGAAGTCAGATAATGCCTGGAAACCCGGCATGAAGAGAGAAGGGCCTTCAGATGATCCAGAAATACAGAAAACAAAGGCATTGACAAAAATACACGCATGCACCGAACACAAACAGAAAAAGTAATAAAAGAGAAAAAAACCTGGTTAAGTAACCATTCTGGTTGTTTCCCCACAGGAGCTTTTCAGGAAGGTGAGAAGCATCCTGAACAAACTGACACCTCAGAAATTCAACCAGCTGATGAAGCAGGTGGCAGATCTGACCATCGACACAGAAGAGAGGCTCAAAGGAGTCATTGACCTGGTCTTTGAAAAGGCCATCGATGAGCCCAGCTTCTCCGTGGCTTACGGAAATATGTGCCGCTGCCTCGCCACGGTGAGCCGACCACAGTACTGATCTGATTGGGTCACGAAGGTTTAGCACGAAGGCTCTGATGTAGGCGTGAGATTGTGTCACTTACTGGATTTAAGATGCAGATTGATTTAAAAAAACATGTCACATGAGCAAATATTATGGAATGTATCAATTGAAATATTTATAGAGAAATCTAAAAATTAAAGGTATCAGTTGTGTATATTGAACACCTGGATCTTGTCTGGATATATTTAATGAACGATTCAGCTTATATTCGGAAATTTTAATAATGGTATTGTTCAAACAATATGTGGACATATAGATATTGATCTATTGAACCCACATGGAAACACAAAAACAAACTATCATTTCTATGTATAGCGACAGTCTATCCTGTAATCTTAAAACCCAGGAAGAGTAGCAACAGGTACTGCCACATTAATAGATAACAAAATGACATAGCTGATTATCTTACTGTCTATGCCATTTTTCACTATTTCTTCAAGAGAAATAAGAAAATTTATTTTAATAATTGCATGCTATTTCAACTAGGGATGCAACAATACGACTTTTTTCCAAACCATAATTTAAATTACTCTAAAATACCTTAAAGTTTGCAGATCTAGCTGAGCTAAGAATGTCTGTAAGGCAGACAATAACCTACCTTTAGAGCAGGCATCCTCCACTATAAGCTAAAGCTTCAGCCTACACACAATTTTAGTTCATTTATTTATATGTATAGTTTACTTTGGTGCACTCATGTTTGATTTATGGACCAATAAACCACTAATAGTCCGAAGCAGAATTGAATAAGTTGGATTAGACATATTTTCAATGAAAGATTTGCATTTTTTATCTAGTTTTTATACAAGTATACGTTTATACCTCTGTAAAAACCGATTGTTCTGTTCCTGTGCAGCTCAAAGTGCAGATGACGGACAAACCCAACAGCTATGTAAACTTTCGCAAGCTGCTGCTAAATCGCTGCCAGAAGGAGTTTGAGAAGGACAAGGTGGACGATGTGGTGTTTGAGAGGAAGCAGAAAGAGCTGGACTCTGCTGCATCGGTATGTAGTCTAAAAATTACTTTAATGTTTTTTTTTGTTGTTTGCCTTGTTATTTTCAAAGGAAAAAGAACTTTCTACTTCTTCCAAAGAGTTTTTTTTTATCTTTATATATACATCCTAAGTATTTCCACTTCCTCTTCAGACGACAGAGCGTGATCGGCTTCAGGAAGAGCTGGAAGAAGCCAAGGACAAAGCTCGACGGCGGTCCATCGGCAACATCAAGTTCATCGGTGAGCTCTTCAAGCTCAAGATGCTGACAGAGGCCATCATGCACGACTGCGTGGTCAAGCTGCTGAAGAACCACGATGAAGAGTCTTTGGAGTGCCTGTGCAGGCTGCTCACCACCATCGGCAAGGACCTCGACTTTGAGAAAGCCAAGGTGAGCCACAGAAGAAAGTTTATGGTTAGTGAAACTGTAACAGTGAATAGAAGCAGTGTTGGTTCTTCAAACAGCTTGATATTCAGAGAAATATAACAACTAAGATTCTTGCTGGGGGTTAAATGAGAATATTGATGGCTTCTTTGTGTCTGTACAGAAGCAAGGATATAGCAGTTAGGAGCTTAGCTTAGCTGAGTGCTGTCCTAAGATAAGAAAATTGATTGAGCAGCCAGTCCCCAGAGGCAACAGGTGAAATTAAACTGAGCAGTAGAAATATACGAGGAACACTTAGCTCATGTTTATCTGTGTTGTACATTTAATAGTAAAGGCTTTGGAGCACGATGGAAACATCTTGTCTGGTGTGTTTGGTCTCCGTAGCCCCGCCTCCAGCACCTGCTCTGACTCAGACCTGTGCAGCACTGGGTTTTTTGTCAGTGATTCATCTTAGAACCACTTTTCTGGCTCTGAACTGGAACTGCTTTGGTGGGAAAACCCCTACTGATTGTGGTTTTTATTTGCTGATGGTTCTTAGCTGGATAAGTGTTTCCATCTTGAAGAGCGATGCGGAGACTTCAGGAAGTTGCATTATGATTATGTTGAACAGGGAGTATGAGCATCAGTCGTGAAGTAAAGAGTTTGTTGTAGTCAAGTGTCTTTCTCTTCAGACTAGCCAGATTAAATGAATCCCAATTTAATTAACATCCTAAGATAAGTAATGCTGGTTGAATTTTAACAGTTTGCTTTCACGGATATGAATGCGTGAGCTTTAAGAGCCGTTGAGGCTTGGATTGTTCATCACACCCTTCAAGCTGCACCGGTTTAGGATTGACCCTTAAAGAAGTCCGGCATTTATTTATGGCTGCAGTACAAAAATTAAAAAATATAATTCAAACATTTAAAGTCAAGGAGTTTGATATTTATGCCTCTGGAACATCTCTTTGATGTTGGTATATTAATTTGCTTATACTAACATCAACACAAACTGATTTGCACAAGTTGGTTTCCTGGTAAATGATTCTGAGTTTTATTCTGACCTACAGAAGTGAACTCTGGTTCAGCCTGATCCCACACTGGCCGGGCCGCGTTCAGACGCTTTCTCAGTGTTATGAGGAAACGGAGAATATCCCTGTAGATGGTCGGCTTTGTTCTGTGTGGCTGGCTCTCCTGTTCACATCAGTGACTCGCAGCTGGACAGAGGGGGAGTCCTCAGATGTTTGAACTGACCCAGTTGGCTTTCTGCTCTTTCTGATGTGTGGTTGATCTTTATCATTTATTAGTTACCTGAAGAAAAGAAAAGCCCCTGTCATGTAGGGCAGTTGAATTTGGGGGAGAAACCTGCAAATTTTTGGCTGCTATAGAAAAATAACACATGGAAAACCAATCTCAAGGAATGAGGTCATAAATCTTATTTCTCAGATACGTGTAATCCTGTTCTGTATGATTTTCTAAACATGTCGGGTTTGCTAGTTTATGATTATTGCAAATAAGGATCATTCCTCAGTGGTTTTACATCTCACATGGTCAGGTTTAATGTTGAACTTTGAGACTGCGCCCCTTCTTTGAGATGTAGTGAAAACAATTCAAGTCTTTAAAAACTGTTTTCTGTTTGACCCAAGACAAACAGAATGTGTGTTTCTCTGTCACCAGCCTCGAATGGATCAATATTTCAATCAAATGGAAAAAATCGTCAAGGAGAGGAAGACGTCGTCTAGAATACGGTTTATGTTGCAGGACGTTATAGACCTCAGATTGGTGAGTGTTATCCTTGTACTACTCTTTAACAACAGATGTGATTTTTGTGAGCCGCACATGCAAATGTTTGCCCATGTTTTTGTTTGTTGCCTGAAATGTTTATTAGTTCATGGTACATTGCAGATTTTTTTTTACTTTCAACGGCACAGTGGAAGGCACTTCATTCTTTTTTTTTTTATATATATTATTTTACACTTAATTCTTAAGTGTGCAGAGCATGAACTGACATGTATAAGGCATTAAGTAAGAAAAGAATCAATCAGTTTACTTTGTTTTGTGTAATTGTTGAATTGGAAAAAGGTTGTTGGTTAACTTTTTACTGTCTCTTCTCTTAATTGGCTTGTTTTAGCTTAGGTTTGTTTTATTACAGAGAGACCAGGTGATGGAAATTTTCAAACGTTATAAACACTGCGACCCATTAAGCCTGGTCTTAAAATAAAGCAGCTGGCTAGCACTGTGAAAATGAAAATAACCTTTGCCTACAGAGCAGGACTAGGGTTTAGGAGGACAGGAGCTGTTTCCTCAGTGTGAAATGTTATTAAGAAGGTCGACTGGAAAGATGGCAGCTAAGTTGAGGTCTGAAAGAGGAGAAAAAAATTCTCTGAGAACTGGGTTCAAGATTCCAAGAAAGACAAATTGCAACACTTTCTTGGCAGAAAGGAAAAAAAACTCAGGTAGATTTAACACACTGAGTTGCGCTTTTGTACTCTGCAGTGATTACAGAGTTTAACTTTCATAGAAATGCCTTCAGGAGAAACTTTTTCTGAATCATCACCCCTGTGTCCAACAGTCCCCTAATCTAAGCTATGTCAACAAAGGGATGCTGCCGAGCTCAGCTGGTCATGCTGGCCACACACTCATCCCTTTCCCTCTCAGTCCCACTCTCTGCCTGCTGTCCAGTCTTCTCTCTGATGAAGTCTGCAACAGTCCAACATGCCAAGTCAAATTCTTCACTTTCACTGCTTGATCTTGAACTTGGGATTTGCAAGATACAGAATTCTTCCTTTTCTCGTTTTATAGGAACTCTATAAAACCGGTTACATTTGAAAGAACGGGACAGTCTCGCTTGAAATTTAAAGAAATGTGTCATCTTTAGATTTATGCTTTTCAGACATCAGGTCCCATTATGTTTCCCTGTTTTTTTCTGTTAACAGAATTTTTGGATGCCCAGATATCAGCATACAGACTTTTTTCTTTCTGGCATAAGAGTCCTTATGGTTCACCTCACTGATTCAGTAATTCTGCCATTTTTATTAATAGGTTTAAATGTATTGTTCTAGAGCCATGACATGGGTCTGTATGTAGGCATATTGGTCAGACTGGAAATATCAGTAAAACCTCAGGTATTACACATGAAGCAGTTTGGATCATGCAAACATAATAAATCTAGATAATTCCACAAAGCTAAAAACCCCTCACTCCTACCTGTTTGTGCTCCCTGACATCCTGAAATTGACAGTTCCTCTTTTCATTTGGCTTAACTTTGTATTTAACTACTTCCTATGATGTCAGCAAAGTGGACTCAGATGAGTGAGTAATGAAAGTTTTACCTCTCTCACACTGTTGACTCAGAGTTAGCTTTTAGAAAAGCAGCTGGGGGCTCTGCAGCACGCCGGTGCAGGAACTCAGCTGAAACCTGTCTGGACTCAATGTACACATCCTCCAAGCTCATATTTCTTTTATCCATACAAACATTTTCAGGAGGCCGACATGCTGATCAAGTAATGAATGTAGCTTATTACACAATAATGGTTTATGGGAAGAAATCCTTTTTTTAAATATAAGAAATTAGTGTTTTACTGGAAGCCTGTTGGAGCCAATTCTTGGAAGCCGTCACTTAAAGGATACATGCTCTTCATATAATCTGACAGTTGATTACTTTTTAGGCCGAATCCCAATGTTCCCCCTACGCACAACCACTAGCCCTCACTCACTATCACTATCCCTAGAAATGAAGCCACAAGGGGTTGGGCCTTCGTAACCTTCCCCATGGCCCTGTCCCAATACACCCCCTAGCCCTACCCCTAAATTTTGCATGGAATCGGGATATTAATCACTCGCTGGCCACTGCTTCATTCAAGTAAGCGCCTGCTAGCTAGTTAACTAACGTTCGGAACGAACACAAATACCGTTACACGTAGCACTATTGTCTTGTCGCTGTTATTCAGCTTTATTATGGATGTGAAATACCCGCTACATTAGCAGGACATATTAAATATGAGTTGCTAGAGAGCAACGTTAGCAGGGCTCTTGTCGTGGACGGAAAGTGTTGTGGTTACTTGTTGCATTATACACCGTTCAAACCAAACACACTGCTATTGGGGGTCGCCATGATTCAGTATTAAAATAATGCATATGTAAACAATATATACAAATGATATAG